>SSNQ01034524.1:782559-807925 GCA_006942095.1 Nothobranchius kuhntae | reverse complement strand
TGTCTGTAGCAAGATGCTGCAGATCTTCTACAAGTCTGTTGTTGAGAGTGTAATCTCTTCAGCCATCGTCTGTTGGGGTAGCAGCATCAGAAGCAGGGACCTGAAAAGGCTCAACAGCCTAATAAAAAAGGCTGGTTCTGTTCTGGGGACGACTGTGGAAACCACTGGAGGAGATAATGCAAAGAAGGATTCTCCAGAGAATCAAGAAAATGATGGACAACCCTGAGCATTCTCTTCACAAGACTGTCCGACAACGGAAGAGTGTCTTCAGTCAGAGGCTTCTTCAGTTTCGCTGCAACACTGACCGCTACTGGAGATCCTTCCTGCCAACAGCCATTGTCATATACAACAACTCTTTGATGACTTGATTATTATTATTATTCTGAGCTACTACAGCAATCAATTTCCCTCTGGGATTAATAAAGTATTTTTGAATTTGAATATATTATGTCAAGCTGGGCAGTTACGTCTTGCATGAACCACCATTATGACATTTGTCTTCACAGTGATCATTGTGATGTACAGTTGTTGCTAGCATTCAAAAGCTAAAGGTTACTGATCATTTCTTTTGTTGAATGAATGTAATTTTAACATAACGACTGGCCTTCATATCTTCTGATGTGACGTTGCCCACGACCTTTGTACTCCAGAGCAGCTCTGCCTTACGGGGATGTCAAATCAAAACTCTAATCTGCTGCTACTACATCTTTCCAGCTCTGCTTTGCCGCAGAAGCACAGTACACAGCATGCATGTAAATTGGCTACGATTAGGCTTCTGCCTCCACTGCTGCCTTACGCTGCGCTCTATAGTCTTGGAATAAAATGGCTAAAAGAGAATCTGGGCTCAAGAGGCGAGTGGTTGGTTTACCTTCGGTCATGGGCTGAATCCAGCCCTATGTTTTCAGGGTTTTGTAGTGGTGCTAGAGAATCCCCTGAGGACAGAGGCCTGGGATGGGAGAGGAAACATAGGTGTGTTTTCATCATAGGAACTTCAGTGTAAAATCTAGAACGGGTAAACTGACTAGGAGATAAGATGTACCGGTCCTCTCAGCTGTTGTCTCCATCCCTTTCAGGACTTTACTAAGACGTCAGCAGACGGCTTCGGCGGTGAGTGATGTCACGCATCAGTGCCGAAAAGTGTCCACAATAGCATTAACGTTTAATCCATTAAAGTTTAATCCATCCAGATTATTTAAAATGCGGCGTTCAATGACCAGAAGAAGCTCTGTTTTTCATGGTGCTCTGAGACAACAAGCCCCATGAATGATGTAGTTGTGGTGGAATTCTGCAGGGTTTTTCGGTGTTGGGAGTTTAGTAATGGCGATTTTAAAACTGCACTAGCTGTGCTTATTTTTTATTCCACTCAGTTTCACAAGAAACTTCCAATGCTGGTTGTTCTGCTCATGTCATTTCCTACTGGGTTACAACCAATCGGCGAGAGTTAACCAAACGTTCCACTCAGCTACTCCACCGGGCCATTCCAAGTCCCTACCCCTTTTCAGATACTCCGAAACTTCCTGAAACTGGCCCGGACAATGGCCATTCTTCTGGCCCAGTGAGATGCCAGGAAGTTCCTGTAAATTTACCATGAAGTTCCGGAAGTGGAAACATGCCTATTGCTGCTGGAAACTGAGGTACTTAAGAGTTGATTTGTCTTTTTACACAGGGTTTTTGCACTTCTAGAATGAGCAGAAATGGCAGATAGTGGTCTGTCTGCTAAGTTTCATGGGTGCTCAGGAACTGGAGTTCAAACTGTTCAGATATGTAACAACTTATACACAATACTGGAGAAAAATAAATCACAACCATAACAAAACAGTAATTGCAATGGACCTGTTTCAAGGCAAGGCTGCTGGCTCACACCTCAACTTGTAAGGATTACAGGAAAAAGTCACCAGATATGAAGAAGCTTCTTCTGTGGTTAGAAATCCAACAAAAGCCGTTGATTCCTGGAGGCGCTCAAGGGAAGCTTGTGGTTGAAAGACCTTGCCGTCGTATGCAGGACTGAGGATCGTAAGGGTGGAGTCAAGAGTCCTTCACAGTGGCGACACAGTAGTAAAGCAGTTTCTTTGTGCTTCGTTTGATGAGGGCCGCGATGAACACCGCGTAGATGTCGTCAAGCTTGGCGGTAGAGGAGACACAGGGGTAATGGGGAAAAGGCTGCTCTGCAGCTCGCGCTGATGCAGATGAATTAAACATGATGCCCTTCATGTCTCACTGCCGGGGCAGCTTGTTTTACAGGAAGGTTGTTAAAATCATCCCTTGAAGTTCAAAAGCAAAAAACATCAGTCGTAATTTCCAAGGATGCAAGTAGCATCGTCTCCAAAAAGGATATAATTGTACAAACAAGTGACTCTTCATAATAACTGTTGTAAAATTCTGGCAATTTGTTTTTCTTTTTTCAATCACAAAAATAATTAAAGGCTACAAAATCTCCTTTGCTTGTTTCGATCAAAAATGAGACTTAGCTAAATTTTCCAGAGGCTGCCGTCAGAGAACATGCAGCAATAACACGGAGCGAACGTGCCAGTCTTGGGTGTGTATTGCAAGTGAATGTGAGGGAGATTAAGTACAATATAAACTTTGTCTTTAACCACATTCTCAGCAAGATTTCATACCTTCCTATTTACATATCCTTATATTATATCTAAAGTGTAAACTGTGTTCAAAGGAAACCTCCACATATAGCTGGTTAGGCACATGTAGTTGCTTCTAAAGAGGGATAATGGGGTTGGGTGTGTGGTAGGGTACAGCAGTACAGGTTGTGAGAACCACAGACGGATATTTAGGAGGCCAAAAAGGATCATACATGGCTAACTGTGCTAGTTGTACCCTGTGAACCTGACTCACAAATTCAAGATGACAGCAGTTGAAATCCATTTTCACATGTACAGGGTCTGGATATGCCACGTAGCTGTGGGATAACACAATGCTATAATCTATCATAATAATAGAACAGTATTTCACATTTGATATATGATTTTTGTACATATACTGTACTGAATAATCTCTACTCATCTAGAAATGTAGATTATATTATAAAATATACATCTCCCAATAAAATATCACGTTTTTGCAAACATCTTCCACTCAAAAGCAAACCAAAAGAAACAAAGTCATGCTTAAAAGCTCTCATGTTTTGTTCTTTTTCTCTCCTGCAAAAAGAAGATTTGGACTCTTGGAGGATTAACTGAGCTTCATATTCATTCACACACAAGTCAAAAGCCATATGAATTACCATAATAAAACCTCCTCCTTTGACGTTAACCTTGCAAACAAGACTCATTCAGAAACTCTTTTGAAACTCCAAACTGTAAAAACACTCCAAATAGTGTCAGGATGTAAATTAAGAGGAAGGAAAATGTATCACAACAAACAAAAATAGCTGAACTCATCTTAAATGTTACTTATTTTCAACAAAACGATCAAATATATGAAGTTTTTGTTGAAACAACCCTTTTGTTGGGATCCTTGCTGACTGGGAGGATGTTGGAGAGATGCTAACCTTTTCACCAACAAAATCCATCCTTCGTTCATCAGTGCAGTGTAAACATCCATTCAAGCAGAGTCCAAAAGAACGTAAAGCTCTGTAATTCAAATAAAAAAGTAAAGAATCCCATCTTCTGTCATGGCTGTTGTCACGACGCGTCCTCATTGCACCACTTGGTGGTGCTTTACTCTCACAGTGAAAAGTCAAGTAAGTCTAGAAAGCCACCGGAATAGTTCCATCCCACCTAAAAACTCCCAGAAACCTCTCCTGTCTACTTTGGGAGCTTCATGGAGACGACATAAGGAGCTCTACTTTCATCCATTTTTCATGTGATGCACTAAGCTGTGATGCTACACGGTGCTTGTGTGCGCTCTTCATAACAGCAGAACATTGGAAGAGCCTCGCTGCTGGAAGCAGAGAGTAGCCGATGGGACAAAACGAATGAGACAAAACCAGCTTTGTGCTCCAGTGCCCGTGTTGCTAGATGGCACCTGAGTGTAAGGTACAAGCGCTCGGTGGGCTTCCGATCCTCAGGAGTTGATCTCCCTCACTTTGAGGGAATAGAGCATCAGTGAAGGTTACGGACACGTGGTGAACCAGAAAGCCTACAAACCGAGTCAGTGTTGGTTTAAATGGCATTAGGGATCCACCCCAGGAGGGTCCGTTTGAGGTCTTGTGCCTGTTAAGCCCTTTATGTGCTAAGTGAACACGCTCAGGCATGCTACGACGTGAACCTCCGCTGACTACTGTTACAAAAGTGGACTGTTTGTCACCACGTCAGCCAAAAGGGTTATAAAAAAGAAATTCAGAGATAAAGAAGTAAAAATCTCTTCCTCTAGGGACTGTTGAAGGTCTAGGCCATGTTGGTAAAGCGTTTGAATTTCAAGACACTAAAATGGCTGTCATTGCTTGTGTAGTAAGTGTGATGCAAAATGGTGGTGTTGGGGGGGGGGGGGGGGGGGGGGGGGGGGGGGGGGGGGTGTAGCTTGAAAACAGAAATAACTCGCAGGAGATCCAGAGGTCACAGGAGAGGGTGACACATCAGTCTGGTGTTCAGAGACGAGTCTGAGCCTCGGGGATGTAGATCTCGATGCTGTCGGCGCTCTCCGTGGCTGAGTTCTGCCTGAAAGACGCAGTACGCTTCTGCAGTAGCCTCCTCCTAGCCTCTGTCCTCTGGCGGTCTCCGAGTTCAAGAGATTTTTCTCTGATTGGAAGGGTGTGGCCTCCGATGCGTGGCACCACCAGGCCTCCCGGCCCGCTTCCTCCACTTCCAACAACCCCGTCTCCCACACTATCAGCTCGGAGGCTGCCACTCACCCCACCCATGGGCTTCTTTGGTAAGGGAGGAGGAAGCTTCTTATCCTCCTAGCCCGTCGGCAGTGGGACAGAGACATAGGATGCAGATGGACGGTGGAGTTATCATGTCGGGTGGTGAAAGAGATGGATTTTGAAAGTGGTTTAAAAAATTCCCCAAGCAAAATAAAAGGAGATGATCAATTTAGGCAGAGACAAACATAGCAAGCAACAGAGGAGTCACAAAATAATTGAACAGACAACAAAAGTGTGTGTGTGTATGTGTGTGTGTGTGTGTGTGTGTGTGTGTGTGTGTGTGTGTGTGTGTGTATGGATTTGGGTGACAATAGGAAATGAAATGGGTGGAACAGAGGTAAAGTGAAAAAGAAAGAAAAGAGAAACAATAGTTAGCGTGCCATTTGGATTTATCCAGGCAATCAGTAGCTAAAGTAAACTGCAAAAAAAAAAAAGCTAGCAGGTTGTCGTCGTCTTTCCAGAACTTAAGAAATAAGTAAATGAAACAAGAATAAATAATAACTCAAATGAAACTAAATGTGGACCCTGCAGTCCTGTGGCGTTGTTGAGTTCAGCTCCTCTTGCTGTTTTGTGTTTCTACGGCCAGCGAACGCTTAGAGGGCACCGCCGTCTGAGCCACTCGTCTACACACCGCCATCTTAGCCCGAGGCAAATGCTGAAGGGAAACCAGGGCTGCTTGGACCAGCAGGCCTCTCACCTTCTTTTCAGGTGGGAGCCTCCAACCAGAGTCCTTGAGCCTCTGGAGGTCCTGAAATTTGACCCTCACGTCCTCTATGTTGAGCTGGAGCAGATCCCAGAAAGATGCCAGGTCCTGTGGCGTTGGCAGGGGGTAGGCAGTGGGGTCCTGAGAGGACAGCAAGGCAAAGAGGCTTCAGCGATTTGCACAGCTGAATGTTTGCAGACAAGCACATCTGTTTTGAAATAAGAAGCCGTGCACGATAAGAAGTGTGTGTTGTCATGTTGCATGTGCATACGCACCACACTTTGCTGGCAGAGACGGAAGAACTGCTGAACTTTTTGGGACATGAGAATTTGGGCACTGCCAACCACATTTCGAATGAGCTGAAGCACTGGAAGGAGACATGCTGTGTACTTATAGACATCCAACAATGATCAGATTAACATATTTAACTGTAATGCTCATTTGAACCTTACCCTCCTCAGGAAGTTCATTCTCTTCTGCCTCTCTCTCCATGTTCTGGCACCACCCCTCCATCCTCTCCACCTCTGTCTGCAGCAGGCGGAGGAAGAACTCCCCATCCCTCATGCAGGGGGAGGTCCGGCCAGAGTCAGGTAGGCTCCTAGGGCCCTCTATGGATGGTGTGGCCATCCAAGCTCGCTCGGAGGTAACGGGTAAAGGAGAATGGGCACGAGGAGGCAAGTGGGGGGGCTGGTGGGACTTTGAGTCCCCTGGGCAGGTCTCTGTGGTGTAGCCACCCTGGATTAGGTCCTGAGATCACACAAGGATCCATTTGTTTTTGCAGCAGATTGAACAGAATACCTTTTTTTCTATTTTATTCTAATTAACCCTTTGATGCATAATGGTCATTACAGTGGACAGGTACTCAAAATTGTTATTTATTTATTTTTGCTATTAAGCACAGCTGTTGGAGACTTTATTGCATGTGAGCCCCTCCATTTGGACTTCAGTAAGTCAAGCCACCATATTTCATGTTCAGAATGCACGCTGTCCACTGAGATGGACATGTAATAAAGTATTTGTAAATTAACAAAATGGTACAAAAATATTTGTTGAAATTTGTTTCATTCACATCTAAAGATGAATGAAAAAAATTATTCAAAAAATCATGGTTGAAGATTTCATAATTCATGCATCAGAGGGTTAATTACACTCAAATGAAGACCCTAGCAAGAAAACAAAGAATAAACTTGTTGGATGTGAGTTGCAGACGTTGTTTAGATCTTTGCAGCGTTTCTTCAGCCTTACTCACTCAGAGGACATCTCCAGATGTTTTCTAGTTGGTTTTATGTCGCATCACGTTCATAACATCTTTCTGATGTACTTCACTTTTAGCAAAAATGAGTGTAAAGTGACACGTAAGATGCGTGGCATGTGTTGTACTTCCTAATGATCCAGACCCAGCTCTAAGGTGAAAACCCACCTCTCTGTAGGCCCACTGGCCCTGAGTGTGGACTGTTCGATGGCACTCTGTATACTGGCTCGCAGACTCGGGCTCAGAGGAGTGCCGTTGGAAGGAGCAGCCGAACTGGAGACTTTTATCTTGCATTGGCACAGAGATGCTACGCCCCGGGAAGCCCTCAGGATCCAGGTCGGCCTGTACACTCGCCGTCACGCTGTTGGAGCGCTTGAAACGAGCACGCCTGCAGACGCACAGAGGCACGCCAGGTTCAGATCCACCCAGTCACACGCAGGCTGATATTTAATTTTTCGCCTCATAAAGGCTTCCCAGTATAATTAGGACTGTGATGTCACACCTTGCCTAGTTGTGTTAAATCTTCAGTTTGTGGAAATGTCATGTCAGCGTGCTCACTGATGAGTGTTTGAACTGGTGCAAGTTTGTACCCCACCATCCCCCTATTGGTGTGGCCCAGACTTACCCCCCCCCCCCCCCCCCCCCCCCCNNNNTAAGAAGCCGTGCACGATAAGAAGTGTGTGTTGTCATGTTGCATGTGCATACGCACCACACTTTGCTGGCAGAGACGGAAGAACTGCTGAACTTTTTGGGACATGAGAATTTGGGCACTGCCAACCACATTTCGAATGAGCTCAAGCACTGGAAGGAGACATGCTGTGTACTTATAGACATCCAATAATGATCAGATTAACATATTTAACTGTAATGCTCATTTGAACCTTACCCTCCTCAGGAAGTTCATTCTCTTCTGCCTCTCTCTCCATGTTCTGGCACCACCCCTCCATCCTCTCCACCTCTGTCTGCAGCAGGCGGAGGAAGAACTCCCCATCCCTCATGCAGGGGGAGGTCCGGCCAGAGTCAGGTAGGCTCCTAGGGCCCTCTATGGATGGTGTGGCCATCCAAGCTCGCTCGGAGGTAACGGGTAAAGGAGAATGGGCACGAGGAGGCAAGTGGGGGGGCTGGTGGGGCTTTGAGTCCACTGGGCAGGTCTCTGTGGTGTAGCCACCCTGGATTAGGTCCTGAGATCACACAAGGATCCATTTGTTTTTGCAGCAGATTGAACAGAATACCCTTTTTTTCTATTTTATTCTAATTAATTACACTCAAATGAAGACCCTAGCAAGAAAACAAAGAATAAACTTGTTGGATGTGAGTTGCAGACTTTGTTTAGATCTTTGCAGCGCTTCTTCAGCCTTACTCACTCAGAGGACATCTCCAGATGTTTTCTAGCTGGTTTTATGTTGCATCACGTTCATAACATCTTTCTGATGTACTTCACTTTTAGCAAAAATGAGTGTAAAGTTGCACGTAAGATGCGTGGCATGTGTTGTACTTCCTAATGATCCAGACCCAGCCCTAAGGTGAAAACCCACCTCTCTGTAGGCCCACTGGCCCTGAGTGTGGACTGTTCGATGGCACTCTGTATACTGGCTCGCAGACTCGGGCTCAGAGGAGTGCCGTTGGAAGGAGCAGCCGAACTGGAGACTTTTATCTTGCATTGGCACAGAGATGCTACGCCCCGGGAAGCCCTCAGGATCCAGGTCGGCCTGTACACTCGCCGTCACGCTGTTGGAGCGTTTGAAACGAGCACGCCTGCAGACGCACAGAGGCACGCCAGGTTCAGATCCACCCAGTCACATGCAGGCTGATATTTAATTTTTCGCCTCATAAAGGCTTCCCAGTATAATTAGGACTGTGATGTCACACCTTGCCTAGTTGTGGTAAATCTTCAGTTTGTGGAAATGTCATGTCAGCGTGCTCACTGATGAGTGTTTGAACTGGTGCAAGTTTGTACCCCACCATCCCCCTACTGGTGTGGCCCAGACTTACCCCCCCCCCCGGTGAGGAAGGGTGTAATCAGACACTTATCATTGTCTGGGACTATTCACGTGCATGCATGTAAAATCTAACCAACAAAAATTCTGGCTATAATTAGGGGAAGCGCTGAGTCATGTTGGGTGTATGGTTTGCTGTCGTCATGGTTACACTCACTAACAGAGAGGAATGATGCTTTTTCCCCCCTCTGAGTTCAAGCTGTGATGCTTGATGAAATGTTAAATAAATTAATAAAATCAAGAAGACAAATCAGCCGTGCACGGCTGCACTGTTGGGCGCACAGGAATGAAGAATACAAATTCTAATTATTCACATAAATTACTGCGCAAAGGCCAACAGTTCTTGATGAAGATACATATTTTGGAGGAAAGAGAAAATAGCAAATAAACAAACACTTCTCTGAGTTTGCAGCTTGTGCCTCTGATGACAGAAACTTTAAATGCCAAGCAAAATAATTCAAGTTGGCATGAAGTTGTGTGGATGATTACTTTTCTACAGGTCAGAATCGTGATGCTCTTCGTTTTTGTACCTTTTCTCATCTTCCACCTGGATTCCTACAGAGTGCACCTCTGTAAGGGCCTTTCCCTCCGTGTCTGAGTCTGACTGAGACTCTGAGCTGTCCACCTGGGACAGAAAAGCAGCAACACAAAGTCAGACTGAAGATAAGAAAAGAAGCTGGAATCGAGAGGATTTGCCACACTGGTGCTTTGCTATGTCTGTGAACTAAGAAAAGATGAAAGAACCGCTGTCTTTACATGCAATGCAATGGTTTTTGGTGCAAAAGTGGGTGAGTGATATCTGCAGGGTATTGTGAAGAAGAAGGTGCAATACGCCAGACCCAGCTGTTCAGAAGAGGAACACCATCAGAGCAACATGGGCTCTCAGAAGACCTGAGCAGCGCCACAGACTGATGGACCCCACGCCGCGCCGCTGCAGTAATCCAGGCCGAAGGAGCCCAAACTAAATACTGAGTGCTGCACATGCTCATACTTTTCAGTTAACCAACATTTCTGAAATTCCTTTTTTGCATTGGCCTTCATATTCTAATAATCGGAGATACTGAATTTGTGATTTTCATTAGTCAGTTAAAATCATCAAATTTAAAAGAAATACTCATTTGAAATGCACCGATCTGCGTGCAACGAATGCATTTAATACACAAGTTTCACTTTTTGATTGTCATGATATTCTAATTTATTGACCAGCACTTGTAAATCTGATTTAAACATTCTCTATTTTCAGATGTAGAAGACAACTAAAAACGTACAAGTACCATCTACTGGGTTGTAAACAACACAGAACAATTACATTCACATAAATTTTACCGAACCTTTTGTGTGTTTTTTTTCCACATAAGATGACGGTTAACTGCCTGGTAAAATATGAGAGCAGAATAGTATTATCATAGATCTTTGTGTTCTGTGTAGTCCATCGACATGGCCATATAGCTGGTGTTCCATGAAGGTCCTAACTAGATTATTCTAATAAATCACAGATAGACAGATTGATGTTTATGAAATAAATCTCACCTGCACAGCGATGGAAGGTGTCCACTTCCTGCCGCCACGTCCGTCATCCTTTCCCCCCACTTTATTTAGTACTATGCTGTTCTGAGGAAGAGAGGATGACTTCCCCAGACTGCCTCCCACCCTACTGTCCCTTTCCCTCACTGGTCTTGGCAGACCCTCCAGCAGGCTGTCAGCTGAGCAGCTGTGTTTGGCCCTCACACCCATCCCTGGGCCCCCATAATAGGGCACCACCTCCCTTGAGCCCCTGACTCCATCCAGGCTCTCTGCAGAGTTGCTGTGCTGGCGGGAATGACCAGGTCCACTGGCCGTGTAGTAGCCTCTACTGGAGGTCCGACCTGAGAGCCCATCTGCGCTGCCCAAGTCCACTGAGTTACTGTGCTGCTTGGGACGCCCGGGGCCTGAGCCCGGAGCCATCTGTCCACTGCCTTGGAAGTAGGCATCCTGGGTGGACTCAGTACTGCTCTGGGCTCGCACCGAGAGAGAAGACTTTGACATGCGAGGTGGGAGTGGGGGAGGAGCACCTTTACGATAAGGAAAGACTGAAGCGAAGGAAGAGAGAGAAAAAAGACAGAGTTGCATAAGACAGTTAAAAGTAAATTATGCCCACAGGAGGGTGGGGGTGGGGGTGGTACTTACAAAAAGAACAGACTGAGAGAAGAACGCAACAGGAAGTAAAAGAGCAACGAAAGGAGAACCAGCACAGGAAGGTGGAGAGAGAACATCAAGACCATTTAATGAATCAGGCTGGTGCAAAACGTGACACGGAGTTATGAACCTGACTTTAATGTGGCCTCGCTTTGTTAAAACTCTGCTTATTAAAGCTTTAATATAAAAAGTTCAACAGTGACAAAAGAAAACCTCCAATGAACACGAACATGAAGCAGTCTGTTGAAAACAAACTGAGCCATCTTCTCTTTAACCCAATCTCTGGAGGACAGTAAGGATTCTATCTGAAGCTGTGACCTCCTGTGTGCAAACATCATGTCAGTAAGCAGTGTTGGTCAAGTTACTTCGAAACTGTAATGCATTATTTATTACTTGTTACCCTCATTTTAAAGTAATTCATTACATTACAATATTACTAATTTTAAAATGTAATGCATTACACTACTTTAGCATTACTTTAAGTTACTTTCACCAAAACAACTTCTATATGAATCTGGTCATGTGACGCTCAGTGAGCTCATGACATATATGTGGAAGGTGATGTGGTGTCTGAGCTAGGATTGCTGTTAAAAACAGTCAGATATAATAACAGTGCTTTAAAATGATTGTTTATTAAATAAAAGCAACAACAATCTGTACTCTCAGCATGCTGCCATCTTAGATTAACTGAGCAGGGAGTGAGATGGTGGGGGCTCCAAGCCTATATTTGCCTTGGTCCCCAAATGCCTTGATACGGCCCTGGATGTGGGACTGACTTCTGGGGTGATCTGATTCTATCACATGTATAAATATTACATGCTTTTATATTATTGCTTTTCACTGGTAAAAATGTGTATTGGGGATAAATCTACCTACTTTTTTCTTTTCAAGCACTTTGTTTTGTTTCCTTGATTTTATTTGAATGATTTCCTGCTCTTTCTCTCTCTAACCTTAAAAATAAAAAGCTTCATATGCGCTGCGCTCCAGCAGCAATGAGTTGATATCACCGGGGCACAGATTATGAACTCAGCTGAAAAGTACATGAAGTACCAGAGAATATGGGCTGATATAAATGATCGTAAACAAATGACTTTGTTTTGGTGGAACGATTTTGTGAATACAACAGCGGCCGCGCGCAGGATGCAGCTGGAGTATTTGAGCCATATCGCTGCGTCGTCTCTGCTCATAGAATGCCCGCAAAGCTGAGTCCATAAATTACGTCATATATGTGGATACTGGATCTTTTTTCAGGCTTCCCGCAATTTGAATTTTTAAGGAACACATCTTGATTCTGGGTTTAAAAATGCATTGTAGTTACCGCGTTATTGACAATTGTACCGAGTAAATATTACCGTTTTCTTTCCCTGTAATGCCTTACATTACCACATTACAGCAAAAAGCAGTGCATTACAGTAATTAATTACATTTGTACCGCGTTACTCCCAACACTGTCAGTAAGCACATTGTTGCTGGGATTTCTGTAAATGCTTCTTTGCAGAATCTTCAAAAAATTCAACAAGCATTTGCAGAAATCTAGGAATTTAGTGGCACCTTCCAACACACACCGAGTAGGAACAAAATAAGCACATAAAGGGATTTTCTAGTGAAGGGCTTGGAGATTATATGGCTGCATTAGCATAAAATCATCAGGAGATGTGATGAGAGGGTTAGAAGAAGAGAAATACAGTGAGACAAAAGCAGGACAGCACGCTGAGCTATCACCATAACCATTACAGTACCTATTACTGTAACCGAGAAACCTTCAGTCACACAAGGGAGGGAGTTGAGACACAAAGAGAGGAAACAGAGGTGAAGAAGAAGCATGGGCAATAACATATAAGCCTGTGCTGATGGCCAATACATTCTCACACCCTAAGCGTCGAAAAAGACGATCAGGGTGCCCCAGAGCGTCGGTATCCGACGCCCGCGGTGAGACGGGTGTTTAACCAGCTTGCGCATGCAAAGCTTAATTGAAAATGACTGAGTTAAGATTAGGACGGGGGTGAGGGGAAGGTTAAATTGCTGGAGGTTCGAGGTGAAATGTCCTTGTCACCACGGGCGCCGGACACAGATCCCTGCGGTGACACGTGCCCCTGCGTGCCCCTGCACGTCCTCTCCCGACGCACTGAGGCACCCTGATCGTCATATTTTGACGTTTGGTCACATGCGTCATTTTTTGACGCTTAAGGTGTGAGAATGTGTTGCGATGGCGAACATACACAAAGGCATAGGAGGAGAAATCTGGGGTGAAAGGTCAGATCATCACAGGAAAAGGGATCGGCAAAGCAAAGAAGGCTGTGAGGATGAAATCTAAAACAGGTGCAGGCACCGCACATGACATGCAGCTGTGTAGAAGGCAGGAGTATAGCTTTGTCTAACAAACCAAACTGACAGGTTGTCATCAACCCTCCTCACCCAGTGTGCCCTCCATCGTACATTGTTCTGACACACATGCAGCCTGCTGGTGGACCGTACTACTCACCGGCCCCGCTCTTGATGGTGCCCTGGGGGCCCGACATGGAGAAGACGGAGAGGCAGTCGTCATCCTGCGAGCAGCCAGCCTGGATTGCACGGATGTAGCTGTGGCTGCGAGTGCGGAACACACCGGGAAGGTCCAGAGCCTCCACAGCCTGGGACTCCACCTCCCCGAACATAGTTTCACAAACAGCCTCAAACTGGTGGTTCAGCGTGTCTCCCAGCTCAACATCGGGAGGTAAAGGTGTGTTAAACAAAAGCATGGCTAAATATCACATCTTTAACCAGATTTTTAGGCCATTGTGAACGTATTCATTTCTAAAAACTATAAATAACTAGACATGTTGCATTTGTAGCAGAGATGCTGTTTAAATGATGATTTCTTGGTTACCATGACAACAGTGCATTTGAAGTTAAGCCTAATTTATACTTCTCTGTCTGCGTTGGTATGGAGACACGCAACGCCGTTATGCATCAGCACAAGGGCTCTCCGACAGGCTCACAGAGGGTGACAGAGACATGCCCCAATTTTCAGCTATCCATCAAAAGTGATGGAGACCGCAAGCCTGGGATTGGTCAAAACGCCGCTTCCTGTAAATTCGTCAACAGCACCGCCATTGTCAATATATAATGTCAATGGTCATTGCCCCTACAAAAAATAAAAAGATACCTTGCAGGGGACATGGGGCAGATTGAATAATGCTTCGCGGAGAAGTCAGACAATATGAAATTTTATTCGCCCACGACTCAAGGAGTACAAAGATACACAGCAAGTGTTTTATTTGTGGACAGAAATGACGAGAAATGTGGGTTTAGAGGTGTCGGTCACAGAAAGAGGTAGAGGAAAATGAGGGACAAATTTGTTTGTGTTAAAAGTCCTTGAAATACAGTAAAATGGTGTAAGTACAATAGTAGACTATCATGAACCAGATATGTGACTGTGATGGTGGCAGGTAGCCCAGAATACCGCTACGCCCTCTGTTGTTCTGCCCAAGTGATGGGGAAGTCTGAAAAATAAAAATGTCTCAGTCAATGTGTGTGCATCTCCCCGTCGCGGAGCTGATGGAGAAGTATAAATTAGGCCTCAGGCTCCATCCACTTGGTTACTATGACAACCATGACTTTAAAGTAAGGCCTTCCCCACTAAAAATGCATTTTTACATTGTATATCTTAAAACATTTTAGAGATATCAACGCCAAAACTCATAGCCAACCTTTTCCAAATGGCTTGAGTGCTCCAAGCACTTCTGTTTGAAAAAATTAAGAGAAGATGTGTGTCGAAAAAAGTACAAAATAATCTTAGACGAGCAATAATCAAGAGAAACAGGAAAGACCCCTTAGGAAGAAAAATATACATGGAAACCGTTTTCCCTCGCCTGGATGTGGGTCACCGGGGCCCCCCTCTGGAGCCAGGCCTGGAGGTGGGGCACGTTGGAGAGCACCTGGTGGCCGGGCTTTTCACCCATGGAGCCCGGGCGGGCACAGCCCGAAGAGACAACATGGGTCTCCCTATGGGCTCACCACTCATGGGAGGAACCAAAGAGGTCGGGTGCAGTGTGTGACGGGTGGTAGTCGAGGGCGGGGGCCTTGGCAGTCTGATCCTCAGCTACAGAAGCTGGCTCTTGGTACGTGGAATGTCACCTCTCTGCTGGTGAACGAGCCTGAGTTGGTGTGTGATGTTGAGAGGTTCCGACTGGATATAGTCAGACTCACCTCGACGATTGGCTCTGGCTCTGGAACCAGTTTCCTTGAGAGGGGCTGGACACTCTACCACTCTGGAGTTGCTCCCACTGAGAGGAGCTGAGCAGGGGTGGGAATAGTAGTTACCTCCCATCTTGGTGACTGTACGTTGGTTGTTTATTCTGGCGAACGAAAGGGTAGCCTCCCTTCGCCCACATGTGGGGGGATGGGTCCTGACTGCGGTCTGTGCTTATGCATCAAACTACAGTTGAGACTACCCACCCTTTTTGGAGATCTTGGGGGGGTGCTGGAGAGCGATCCTTCCAGTAACCCCCGCGTTCTGCTGGGGGACTTTAACGCTCACGTGCAACGGCAGTGAGACCTGGAGAGGTGTAGTTGGGAGGAACGACCCCCCCCCCCCCCGATCTGAATCCGAGCGGTGTTTTGTTATTGGACTGCTGTGCTCGTCACGGACTTACCATCATGAACACCATGTTCAGACATAAAGTGTCCATGTGTGCTCTTGGCATCAGGATACCTTAGACCGCAGCTCGATGATCGACTTTGTTATCATCTCATCTGATCTGCAGCTGCATGTCTTGGACACGTGGGTAAAGAGAGGGGCGGAGCTGTCAACTGACCACTACCTGGTGGCGAGTTGGCTCCGATGGTGGGGGAGGATGCCGGTCAGACCAAACGTATTGTGAGAGTCTGCTGGGAATGTCTGGAAGAGTTTCCTGTCAGAAGGAGCCTCAATACCCACCTCTGACAGAACTTCCAAAACATTCCTGGGGAGGCGGGGCACATGGAGTCCGAATGGGCCCTGTTCAGTGCTTCTATTGTTGAGGCGGCATTCACCCACATTCCTAGAGCAAAATGTAGAGTGAGCGGATAACCTGACATACATGTTTTTAGTCTCTGCGAGGAAACCGGAGCACCTACAGGGAAATCATTCCACACAGAAAGGCCACCAGCTAGGAATTAATCCAGGAATTTCTTGCTGCAAGGCAGCAATGCTTCCGACTGTGCCATTGTGCAACTCCAATCTTCATCATTTCACAGCCGTTCATGCTGTTCAAATATTAGGTTTATATTTATTTGTTTTGCAGACATTTTCATCCAAAGCAATAAATTCCAACCAGATATGTAACAAATGCACTTTTTGATGCAGTCAGATGACCTAACAATTTGGATTTTGCTCAGTGGGAGGAACCCGGAGCACCTGTTGAAAACCCAAGTATGCATGGGGAGAACAAGCAAACCCCACGCACACGCTGCAGCCTGGATTTTAACCTGCAACCTTTTTGCTGCACGACACAGTGCTACCAACTGCACCACTATTTTAGACTCGTCTAAAACTTGATTTCTCAAAACATGTCAATAAGCTGTTAACAAAAGGAATGGCATTCATTTATAATTTAGAAACACACTTTCAGACCCAAAGCTCCATCTAATTCAGGCACAGACATGACGTAATTTAATACCTGTGAGCTGGTCAAAGAGCGAGTGTAACTGCGAGAGCGAGCGTGGGTTTTGGGGGCGGTTCTGCTGTTGGGGTAAGCATCTGGGCACTGCTTACACGAGTACCTGGAATCAACAGAAACATAAGCATCAGTGGAGAAAACCAACCTTCTGACGTGCTGCTGCGCTCTGGCCGTGAGACCCATTTAGTTTGTTATAATTATGCTAGAATGTTGGAAAATACAGCACACTGGTTAATAATAACAGTCACATGACTTTTATGGGTCATGTTTAATGCTCACATCAGCTTGAGACTTTCAGGGTTATGAAAATACATAACTCTCTCAAATGGGAGCAAAAATGCTAAATATCCAGATCCCAATGTGAATTTTATCCAACATCATTCAGATGTTGGAATAATTATCACCGTTCAATGGTCAGAAGTAGAATTAAATGGGAAACCTCACAATATCTCACATTATTGTGTATATTTGTATATAATAATGCATGAACAGCAAAGAATTGTGGGAGGAAACGTAGCGTGGAGGATCCTCACCTTTGAAGACTGGCTAATAATGTTCTGTGAGGATTGCCTCGTTGCTGGTAATGAATTAGAATAATGGGTAGCTAATTTTTCACCCTGTTTCCAGGTCAGTGTTTATTTTTATAGGCTAACACAAAAAACTGTTGCAAACAAGTCTAACTGATCCAGGAGCAGTTTCAACAAAAATATGAAAACAGAGTTAGTACAGGTCAAAGTTGAAAATTCAGAATATGGTGCAAATGTTAATTTTATTCAGTAATTCAACTTAAAAGGTGAAACTAATAAATGGCATGGACTCTATACATGCAAAGTTAAATATTTCAAGCCTTTATTTGTTAAACTTTTGATGATTAAATCACTGAAACCACATCAGTGAAAGTCACTAATGATATTCTCAGTTAAGGATCCTGTTTCTGTTCTGGCCTTGTTGGATATCTGTGCTGCTTTTGACACAGTCATTATTCACGTTATTGTCTTAAAAGGCTCAAACATGTAGGGACCAAAGGAACAGACAGCTCTAGGCTGATTTTTCTTATCTATCTGACAGATTTCTGATGAGAAATCTTCTTTGTACTCTAGGGTAACATGTGGAGTACCACAGGGTTCAGTGTTTGGACCAATTCTTTTTACTATGTATACACTGTCCAGCAGAAAATAACAGTCACCACCTGGATTTAACTAAGCAAAAACTGTACAAGCCTCTTAACTATCTCAGGCTCAAAATAAGTTTTGATAAAAAGAGGAACAACTAAGTCCTTCAGGGGTTCTTCTGAGTAAAAAAATGCTCATGAAATACTTGTGTGGAGTAACCAGGTAGGTAGGTTTTAACGTTGCTAATCTGCAACGCCTGCCTCCAGAGTGTTAATGGATAATTACTGCACGGGTGATTGCCTTTCAGCTGGAAACAAGTTATTTAATCCAAACTGCTGCAGTGAGTTGCTTCTCATTTCTTAAACAACCATGTGGAAAGTCACACCTGGTGGTCGTGGAAAATATGTTAGTCTGTTTGAGAAGGGTCAGATCACTGGCATGCATCAAGAAGAGAAAGCATCTAAGGAGATTGTAGAAATGACTTTAACTGGGTTAAGAACCATAGTCCTGTGTTCATGTCTGTTTGTATGTGAAGGTTTCAAAAGTACAAGTTTGGGGTCTCACAAGTTGGAGAGAAAAGAAAGGTGGGCATTTTCATTTATCTACTTTTGATTTGTTTTATTCCGTAAATAGCTGACTTTATTTGAAGTTTTGCTTTTCTCCCAAACCATCACGTTCCTGTGTGCCTCTGAGGTGTGTGTGTGTGTGAGAGAGAGAGAAAGAGAGAGACAGAGAGAGAGAGAGAGAGAGAGAGAGAGAGAGAGAGAGAGAGAGAGAGAGAGAGAGAGAGGGAGAGAGAACAGCTGATTGTTAAAAACTGTGTGTGAGTGTGTGGTATGCAGCAGACTCAAATAAGGTAATCAGTGATGATCTAGATGTTTCAATGTTCATCTGTCTTTGTGCAGCTTTCTTCTAGTGTTTTGATTCATGTGTTACACAGAATTGGGTTTGCAGACGACACCACTGTCACCGGCTCCTCTCGGACAGGGATGAGTCTGCCTACAGAATGGAGGTGGACCGGCTGGGGTCCTGGTGCAGCCACAACAACCTGGTGCTAAACACACAGAAGACAGCAGAGGTATTTGTGGACTTTAGGAAGCACACAGCCCCCCCCCCCCCATAATCCTGTCTGACACTCCAATCATGATGGTGGACTCATGTTGCTTCCTGGGCACCACCATCACCTCCAACAGAAAAATAAAGGCCCAGCAGAGGATGTACTTCCTGAGGCAGCTGAAGTAGAGTCCAGTAGAGTCGATGAGGCAGTTCTTCACCACAGTCATCGAGTCCATCCTCACTTCTTCAATCCCCGTGTGGTACGCTGTAGCCTCCATGAGGGATATGAAGAGGCTGCAGTATGTTGTGTGCTCTGCTGAGAAGGTCACTGGCTGCAAACTCCCTTCTAAAGAGGATCTGTACACCTCCAGGACATTGAGGCGTGCAGTTCTGTCAGTAGAACTGCTCACTTCAGTTGCTTTGTTTAAGTCAACTGACCCTGTCCAGGCTAAAGACCAAAGGTGACAGATCATCTGCTGCTGTGGCCCCCAGACTCTGGACCTCTCTCCCCCTGAGGCTGAGATCAGTGGACTCTAGGGATGAAACGATTCCTCGAGTACCTCGAAAAATTCGGTACAAAAAAGCCTCGAGTCAAATTCTCTGCCTCGAGGATTCGTTTAATTCATGTTTAATTAATTCATGGCTTTGCAATCACCTGCGGTCATGTTTCACCCGGACCGAAATAAGTGACGCACATGCACACTGCACTGAATGCTCATGCAAGTAGCAAATGCAACTTAACTTTCTCTTAAGCCATGGCGGACAACGTGAACCTCGGAGGAGTGCGAAGAAGACAGAAAATGTCAAAGGTGTGGGACCATTTTTCACTTCATAAGGCAGAAAGCGTAGTCCAGTGTAAATACTGTAAAATGGATCTAGCCTACCACAACACCACTTCCTCCATGCTGCAGCACCTGACCAGGAAACATCCACATGTAAATGTTTTATCTGCAAGCGGACACGTCGAACCTAAAAATGTGCTAAAAACACGTCTGACTTTTTATTGTGTTGTTATTGATGTCTGTTGTCCCTCGGGATTGCTGCAGGAGGACTGTGAGGGATTTATCTCCTCACTGATGGTTATGTCTCTTGTTTCTGTTTAATCCCATATTTCTGTGTGTGTGTGTGTGTGTGTGTGTGTGTGTGTGTGTGTGTGTGTGTGTGTGTGTGTGTGTGTGTTAGGTCAAATAAGCTTGGTAATCTATAAATTACTTTAAGTTAAGTTGATTTATTGGTGATCATCACTCCTTTCCTTCTGAGGTCATTTGTTTAAGTGTTGCCATGGAAGCGCGCCCATAGGCAGCCATGATCAGTTCCTGGTGTGCTTAATCAGCTCTACTGAGGGAGAAACTAACTGACTCAAGAGAGAAAGGGGGGGAGACGAGGTTATCTTGTGTTTGTTTAAGTGTAGTTGTTGTTGTTTTTGTTCTTTTGAGTTAAGGTTGAAGGTAAATATGTAAATAGATTGTTTGAAATATTTTGTTGAGATGTTCTTTATTGATTGCAGGATTTCAAGCTAATTGTTTCCCCTGCCCATGTCATAATGGTTGGTTCTAAGTTAGCTTTAAAAGGGTGGATTTGGCACTGGTGTTGGTTGATTGCTTGTCAAGGGGAATCCATGCCCCAATGTCATGGATTGTTTGCAGTCAAAAAAAAAAGGATAAAAAGTCAGAGCTCTGCAACATCCTGGACTCTTGTTTTTTCTCCTGTTGACAAACAGCTGGTAACATCCTGAGTGAGTGACAAGGCAGAGGCTCTGTCTGGGCCCAAACCTTACAAGGACGCAGGTATTTATGAGGAAAACGAAAGAAAGTAAATAAATGTTGTGTGATCAGTATAATTTGACATAACCACAGCAAACATGCTTTCTCGACAATCCTTGTTATTGTGTGTTAAAAAAAGTGTAGAAATGAAAACGGACGTGTGTTAAAAGGGAAATAGCTGGAGAGCCATGTTTGTGCATGTGCCGTGAGCGGTTCTGGTGCTGTTTGGGCCGCAGCCGCTCGCAGCGCCTCTTCAACAGTTATCCTCCTAGTTTTTAGATTCTCGCACGAGGGGAAAATCGTAAGGTTGTTTACTTATTTTTTGCACAGGCATTAGTTTACTGTGAAGTAAAGTTGAAGTGCTGAAGTTTTGCAAACTAATTTTGAATAAAACTTGAAGAATAACTAGCAATTGCTTGCTCATTTTAAGAGGTCTTTCATATTTTATAACATGCTATTTGATATGATGGTTTACAAACACAAAAGTGTAATTTATTAGAGTACTCGATTAATCGATAAAAGATTCGATAGAGTACTCGATTACAAAAATATTCGATAGCTGCAGCCCTAGCGGACTCGTTTAAAAGCAGCTGAAAACTCACCTGCTCAAGCTTTGGTGTGACCTTCATCACCACCCTCTCCTTATTCTGCTCTTATTCCGCCTTTCCAGGCATCCACCGATTTTCCACTTTCCTATTTATTTTCTTTCTCTCTTTCCTTACATTTTTAATGACAATTGTATTTTTTTCTCATTTGAAACATATTTCTAATCATGTTTTAAATCTTTTTTATGCTTTGGTTTTTTTGTTTTTGTGAAGCGCCTCGTGATTTTATCTTGTGAGGCGCTGTATAAAAGAATGTTGTCTCTCTTTCTGTGTTGTTTTATCTGAACTGATCCACTCTGACCAGTGCCTACACTGACTTGTATAAAGTAGCTGCCTCTCTAATGATTGCCTCCCAATATTATTATCATTTCATTGTGTTTATTTATTCATTCTAATTTTACTTATCATTTCTCCTTTCTTGCACCAAGTACCACAGCAATTTCTGAATGTTGTGATTCTTGCACATATGGTAATTAAACCCCTCTGATATATAAATATTTATAGCGTTGAGAGGGGAAGGCTTGGGTCTGTGCTTTTTATTGGTTAGGTGTAAGTGATGACTCTAGCCATATAGAGATGAGTATGGTGATTGGCTGTCTCCTGCACTCATCTCTGAAGTCATTTCCCTGATATGTAAGAACAAATCCACAGTCCTTCTAATTATGTAAAATATTCCATACTGATTTTTTTAGATTGTTAATCTTCCAATTATTTGTTATTCTTGTATCAAACCACCATAACATCAGTTTCACCTGCTTAATCCTCACATGCTGTTTCCAGGGATGTCCAATCCTGGTCCTGGAGGGCCAGTATCATGCATGTTTTAGTTTGAACTCCGTTTCAACACACTTGATTCCAATCAGCAGCTAATTAATAGGCTTCTGCAGAGCCTGATGAGCTGCTGCACAGGTGTTTCAACCACTTAATCAAGCCTGTTGGAGCAGAAAAACCACAAAACCTGCTGGATACCGGCCCTCCAGGACCAGGATTGGACACCCCTGGTCTAGACTGTTTCAACAACTGCACCTTGACTGGTTTTCAAACCATGAGCGGGGGTTCATTCCAGATCAATCTTTTTTCAGCAGTGACATAACCAGTGAGTTTGTGACCTTCTAACCTTTGATCCATGCTGATGGATCGTCTGAAGGCATCTCTCTGGGCAACAAGAGTAGACTTAGGGGAAGCTTTAGGGCTAGTTTCTGATTCGGCGCTGTCATCATCACCCATGGCCTTGATGTAGCTGCCACTGCGCATTCGGCGACAGGGAATCTCCCCTCCGCTGTCCACTGCTCCACTACCACTGTATCCACCTCCCCAGTCTTCTGAAGGGACCTGAGACACATTCACATGTTATCAGAAGACTCTTAAATGTGACAAACATGACATGGGTGGATTAATGCAGAAATGTGAGACAACACATGTTAAAAGTAAGTATGCATTCTTCTGCTACTCTAGATGTTAAGGGAAGTCAATGATCCACAATGTAAATTAGTTAGTCTTGAGATATTGAAGGTGCTTCCCAATATCTGCTGTTACAGAGCACAGAGAAAGGTCAAATCAGCAAAAACACATTTGGACCTGAAACAGAAAGAGAGATAATTCAGACATACAGAACCCGCACGCGAGCACGGAAGCTGCAAAACAAACACCAGCACACTCAGCCATGCTCATGCGCACTATCAAAGCAAACACACGTGGACATAAATGCATACACCTAATTATATTTAGAGTGGGATGCAATGGTTTGGGCGGTCCTATTAATCTTCCTGATTTTCCTCAGTAAATTGTAGGTTGTTACAAAAAAAAAATCATGTTAAATATATCAGATAGGAAACACACACAGTAATGTTTGAGAAGTGAAACAAAGTTACAGGACTCACAGAAAGTGTGCAATAATCATTTACACTGTCCTATCAGATGACCCCTCCATGACAGGGGGTGGTTAACATGGTTGATACCCTTGGCAAGGGTGAAGTGGTGCACTCCTAAGAAGAAATATAAATAAAAAAATAAAACAGCACCTGGACCCCATCTGACCCCATTACCAATCTGGGAGGATTAAACACAATTAGGCAGATGCATACATCTGGGCATTGTTCTTATTTTATTGATTCCAAAGCCTTTAGAAAGAATTATTGGAACTCAAAGTTGGTTTGATGTGCTCATTGACCTTTGACCTCCATATACAGGTCAATTCAGGTAATAGAGTATTTAAGGGGCCAATTGTAAGTTTCCCTCCTCTGTGAACATCCTCTGAAGAGAAGCAACATGGGGTCTCGGAACAACTCTCACATGAGCTGAAAACAAAGACCTGACACCATCGTGGTTCAGGACAGGAGTGGGGAACCCTGGTGCTCGAGGGCTGGTATCCTGCATGTCTTTGCTCCAACACTTCAGACTCCATGGTTGATTCACCTGTTCAGCAGCTCATCAAGCTCTGCAGAAGCCTGTTAATCACCTGCTAATTGAAATCAGGTGTGTTGAAGCAGGGTTGAAACTAAAATATGATGGATATTGGCCCTCGATGGACCTGGGTTCCCCACCCCTGGTTTAGGAGAAGGATCCAGAAAGCTGTCTCAGAGGTTTCAGCTGTCTGTTTCCACAGTTAGCAACATATTGAGTAAATGGAAGACCACAGGCACAGTTCAAGTTAAGGCTCCAAGTGGCAGACCAAGAAACATCTCAGACAGACAGAAGTGAAGATTGGTGAGAACGGTCAGTCACCCACAGACCAGCACCAAAGACCTACAACGTCATCTTGCTGCAGATGGAGCCACTCTGCATCGGTCAACTATTCGGTGCACTTTACACAAGGAGATGCTGTATGTGAGAGTGATGCAGAGGAAGCCTTTTCTCCACCCACAGCACCAACAAGCTACTAGAGGTACGCTAAAGCACATCTGGACAAGCCAGCTTCATTCTGGAATAAGGTGCTGTGGACTGATGAAACTAAACTGAGTTATTTGGGCAGAACAAGAGGCGTTATGCATGGAGGATTAAGAACAGCAATCCAAGAAAAACACCTGCTACCTACAATAAAACATGGTGGTGGTTCCATCATGCTGTGGGCTGTGTGACCAGTGCAGGGACTGGGAATCTTGTTAAAGTTGAGGGACGCATGGATTCCACTCAATATCAGCAGATTCTGGAGACCAATGCCCAGGAATCAGTGACAAAGCTGAAGCTGCACCGGGGCTGGATCTTTCTACAAGACAATGACCCTAAGCACTGCTCAGCATCTGCTAAGGCATTCATGCAGAGGAACAAGTAGAACATTCTGGAATGTTCCTTTCAGTCCCCAGACCTGAATGCTATTGAACATCTGTGGTGTGAGTTAGAGAGAGCTATCCATGCTCAGAAGCCATTAAACCTGAAGAATGTTTCAAAATACAATCAGCCAGAATCCAGACTCTCATCAGAAGCTATAGGAAGCATTTAGAGGCTGTTATTTCTGCAAAAGGAGGATCTACTAAATATTGAGTTCAAATTTATGCATCTACCTAATTTTGTTTAAACAATTATTGCATACCTTGTAAATCCTAAAAACTTTGTTTCACTTCTCAAATGTCACCGTGTGTGTGTGTGTGTGTGTCCAATATGATATGCTTAAATGAAATGTGTTATCGTAACAACCAAAGATTTATACAGGAAAATCATGAAGATCAAAAAGGCTGCCCAAACTTTTGCATCCCACTGTATTGGCCACATAAATGGTGATGCAAGAGAAAGAGAGAAAACGACAAAGGGACTTACAGAAAGAGAGAAACTCTGACAGCTGGAGAAACACTGACACAGAAACAGGAAAAATGTGTAAACAAGAAGCTGACAGACTGAGAGCAAATAAACAGACAGAAGGGCAGCAACAAAAGCAGAGAGGGTGGCAAACAGAAACGCTAGGGAAGGCTCACAAAGAGACCGAACCGCAACAAACAAACAAAAATAACAAAGAATAACCGGTCAATAGGCTGAGAGCAGGAAGTTAGATGAAAAGGCAAACAATCTTCACATTGCCTAACCCTAACCCAAAATAAGAAACAAACACACACAAACAGGTCATTAATGTTTAGAATCATGATGTTAGAAAACGCTAATTTAACCGAGCCAGTGACATTCCCGTCCAGCTCTCTCTGACCTGTTGTGATCAGAAGCTAACAGCAGAGGGACACACATGTGGGATGGACGGCCGGGTTCTGTGTCTGAAAGGCAAACTACTGAGCAGAAGTCACCAGGGGCGCCGCTAAGAGG
>SSNQ01034524.1:767031-782386 GCA_006942095.1 Nothobranchius kuhntae | reverse complement strand
GAAAGAAAGAAAGAAAGAAAGAAAGAAAGAAAGAAAGAAAGAAAGAAAGAAAGAAAGAAAGAAAGAAAGAAAGAAAGAAAGAAAGAAAGAAAACAATCTTTTACATTGTGCCTCTCAAGATCAAAAATATTATTAAACATGATTACAACACATAATTAACATGAGAAAATAAACTGTGAATAAAATGTAAGAAAAGGCAGAGAAAACGAATAGGAAAGGTAACCAGTGGATTGTGGGAAAAGCAGAACTGGTAAACAGAGCAGAATAAGGAGAGGGGGGTGATGAAGGTGATGCAAAAGCCAGCATTTGCCCCAACTGGCAACACTTATTTGCTAGTAGACAACTTAGACAAATGTTTCAATAAAAAAAATATGTTTCCAAGTGCATCCTATTGCATGACATCATCTGCTTCCTGCTCCTTCTGGCTGAAGACATGGTGGGTGCAAATAATCCTAATTTTCATTCATTTATTATGATTTTTCAACAAAACACACTTATAATTATTTAATTATTCAAGTCTCTAGGGCAACGCTACCACCAAAAATTGTACCTAGGCTGAATAGTTTTTTCTTCATGAGTTTATTTCTGTGAGTGGCAACAAAAGTAGCCAGTGGGCAGAAAGGGTTTCGCTGACGAAAGGAAAACAACGTCTGCAGAACAGCTTTTAATTTACTTCTTAAAACGTGTAAAATGATGTATAATGGCTCATTTTAGTCCTCTTAGAATACTCTTCCTTAAACAATTCACAGGTATTCAAGGACTGTGTGTATAAGATTTTTGTACATGAACATGTTACATAATCTTCTTAGCTAGCTAGTAAAAACCTAGTTTATGTATTTAGCAGACGCTTTTGTCCAAAGCGACTTACAAGTTATAATCGGCATGTTGCCCTTGAGGCTAACAACAATAACAACAATAACAACAACAACAACAAACAATTTCCAGTCAGTCGTAGATGGCAGTGAGGCAGCATGATGAATCATGGAGAGGAGGGAACAAGGAGTGGACATAATTAATAGTTAAAATGTTGATGTGCAGTTGGAGGTGCACTTTTTCTGACACACAAGTATTTACCATAACCAGTACCCACACCTATGCCCCCACCACACACACACACACACACACACACACACACACACACACACACACACACACACACACACACACACACACACACACAGAAGAAAAACCATTCCCCTCTGGTATGCATTGTATGCAAGCATTATTCACACAATAACATATGTCAAAATATAAATCTATCATGTATGCTGTCCTTTCCTTAGGTGCACCTTAGCAGAGATCTTGGACATGATGCTGAGGTGAAGAGGTGGAACAAACAGAAGAGGACCATGGACAAGGTCAGACAGCTCAAGTGTATCCAGGACTACAAACACACACATGGGAGAAGTGGACCTGTATGACCAGTATGTCAGACTCTACAGAGTCAACATCCTGTCCAAGAAGTGGTGGTGCTTTAGCTGGATCATGCACAGCTCCATGATGAACAGCTGTTGCTATTTTGACTATTTTAAAATGGGAATAAAGAAACCAGTTTGAACCTGAGGCTAATTATTTCTGTTATTATTGATGATTTTATCATTTTGTTACTACTGTAACATCCAGAAAGGGTCAGTTTTGGCTTATATAATAATAATAATAATAATAATAATAATAATAATAATAATAATACTAATAATAGTAATGCATTGAACTTATATAGCGCTTTTCAAGACACCCAAAGACGCTTTCACACACTCTCACATTCACACACTGCTAGTGATGGTAAGCTACTTGTAGCCACAGCCGCCCTGGGGAGGTGTGACAGAGGTGAGGCTGCCATTTGGCGCCGTCGGCCCCTCTGACCACCACTAACACAGGCAAGTTGGGTGAAGTGTCTTGCCCAAGATGTCAAGGGGCCGATGACCCCAATGCACGTGGTTCGTAGAAAAACCCTCAGTGTGACCAAGTCGGTCCCGAGTTGCCTCTGGGTCACACGATAGATGAAATTGGTTGTGTCTTAGAGCAGCTGTTTCTGAGTAGCTGAAGGAGCAAGTTGCTTTGTTCTGAAGGAACAGGTTTGTCTGTGTCAGCTTTGCAGCAACCTTGACGGCGTGTCAAAGATTGCTCTGGGTTAGAGACTTCACTACGGACGGCCGTTTCTGTAGCTTCCTCTAGAACGGACTCACGGTGACGTGAGCTCTGTTTTTAAAGATTGACATGTTTTGATTTTCTAACAAATCAGAATTGGACATGTAAAGGACGTTTTTACCAACAAACCTCAGAAAACTCACCTTCTTTCAGATAGGAGCTCTGATTGGCTAAGAAAATATCTCTGTGTCATGACAATTAACTTAACTTTAATTTATCTCCAATGAACCTTGTGTGTGTGTGTGTATAAGATGATGGCCTTGTCATATTAAACATTACTGATCCATATATAAATCTTTCAATGTAATAATAACATAACTGTCATGGTCTGCGTCTCCATCAAGTGTCTTCTTGTGTGCTCCACCCCCCTCTAGGATACCCTTATGTGTCTCCTTGTGTTCCTCATGTGTCCCCTGGTCTGCAGCCCCTCCAGGTTCTCCTTGCCAGGTATCCCCCCAGGTCCTGTGCTCCCATTGGTCTTCCCTAGTCACCCCTCTGTAGTTTTTCTATAGGTTCAGCTTTTCATTTAATTAGTCTCTTTTAGTGTGTTTTTGGCCCCACCGGTTTTTTAGTTCTCCTTCCTCCTTAGATCATTAGTTATTTATCTTGCTCTTCTTGTCTTTAGGTTTTGTTTGTATTCTTACGTCATGTTAGTTTCTCCTCCTCAGCTCTCTCTCCTCTCCCTGATAAGTTAATTGTTTTCACTAGGTTTCTCTCCCCACGCACCTGCAGCTTATCTCCCACTCATCATGCCCCAGTGTATTTAACCCTGTCTGCGTCTCAGTGTGTTGTTGGGTCATTGTTTGTGTCAGCCTTGTCTCGTTCCCCTCTCTAGGTATTTGAATCTCTCTTGGTCTCTGCATTCTTGGATTTCTTTAGGTTTTGATATTAGGACTTTTTGGATTTTGGTTTTTGGCTACCTCTTTGGATTTACTCTGTAATAAAGGATTTTTACGTTTTTTTCTACATGCCCTGTGTCGTCTGGAGTCTCTGCATCTTTGGGTCCTGACCTCCTCCTGGCTCACAACGTGACTGAATGACCCAGCCACCCAGGACCCAGCAGACTCACCAGATGTATAGGTACTATGGAGATCCTGAGACCTGCTGGACATTCATTCAGGACTGTGCTGGCTGCTTGGATTTGAACTCTGAGTTTAACAAGGGGTTTACTTGGTGCTCTGCCTGGGAGGCAGAGCCCTGCGGTGGACCGCCCAATATTTTGACATTCACCCCATAGAAGAGGTCTCTTATTGGCAGTTCGCAAAGGAGCTGCTGGTGACCTTCGGCTGCAGACCACCACCACCTTCCATACACATCTCCACAACTCCGATGTGCCAAACCTCCACACCCTCGCCTGTTCCGGACAGCGCCGCATCATCTCCGGTGGGCTGTCACTCCTCATCACCCTCTGCTTCATCGCGGCACCTCCATTGGGCCGAGCTTCCACACCCTCGCCTGTTCCTGACTGCGCTGCCACATCCTCTCCGGTGGGCCGTCATTCCTCCTCTGTTTCTACTGGCACCATCCCTGCACCCTCGATCAGCCTTGCTCATTGACGGCGTCACAACCGTCGTCAGCTCCAGCCTGTCCAAGAGCCTCCGGTCCAGCCTGTCCAAGAGCCTGCAGCGGCTCTGCCAACAGCTGAGTCAGCCCCGCCTGTCCAAGAGGCTCCCCCTCCAGCAGCTACGCCTCCAGTCGAGTCAGCCCCACCTGTCCAAGAGGCTCCCCTGCAGCAGCTACGCCTCCAGTCGAGTCAGCCCCACCTGTCCAAGAGGCTCCCCTGCAGCAGCTACACCTCCAGTCGAGTCAGCCCCGCCTGTCCAAGAGGCTTCCCCTGCAGCGGCTACACCTCCAGTCGAGTCAGCCTCGCCTGTCCAAGAGGCTCCCCCAGCTCCGGCTGTCCAAAAGGCTCCCCCTGCAGCGGCTACGCCTCCAGTCGAGTTAGCCCCGCCTGTGCACGAGTATCCCCCTGCAGCGGCTACGCCTCCAGTCGAGTCAGCCCCGCCTGTCCAAGAGGCTCTGCCTGCAGCAGCTCCGCCTCCAGTCACGTCAGCCCCGCCTGTCCAAGAGGCTCCGCCCCCAGCGCACTAGCCCGTCCAGGAGGCTTCGCCTGTAGAGACTTCGCCCCCTTCTCCTCGAGAGTCTTTGTCCCCTCATCCTGGAGAGTCTGAGTCCCCTCATCCTCGAGTAGTAGTTGAGGCTTTGAGGAAGGAATATGATGTTGACAGTATGTTATCATGTGTTCAGAGCTGCAGAGAGGCTCTGAACTCCAGCTGATGGAATGCAGGATCCGGCAGACTAAAGGCGACACATGCAGACTCCTGTCTCCACGTGACCAGAAGAGGTCAACTGTACACGAAAAACTGACCATTTGTGGACTTTAAAATAGTGACCTGTCATCTATAGAAAATCCACCTAGATAGTGGAATTATTTCCATCGTTACTCATAGCTTGCCATGTATTACCATTAGTTTAGAAAAGAATAACATTCCTTTTAACTATATACTTGACTCTGCCTGAATTAAAACGAAGTGTGTTTATGGTCCCTGAACAAGTAAAGAACCTTAAACTCTTCTGGTTAGACATTCAATGATCAATCAGGTTGATATTTCATATTTATATGAAATCATCACATCTTATTGGTCATAATTAAATATGCAGTCGTTACGCTATAAAGTGTGATGCTACATTACTATATTATAATTATGTTTCTATTATTGTTATTGGGTGATATTTGACCTACTGACAAGCTGTGTGTCACGTGACTTCCGCATTCCATTCCATTCTTTCCATAGGAGTCTATGAGTGTCGTAACTCTCTACAGCTCTGACAGAACCCTGCCCTCCTCTCCCAATGATTGGACAGGAATTCGCGAAACGTGATTGGTAGCGAAGACTCGTGCTCTCATTGGTTCCACCCAAGTTCCTCCCACCGAAGCTAGAATTGAGACAAAATTATTTGCAACACTGTAGATTTGAGGTTTGTACCTGTAGAATGAAATGTGTGTATTGAGAGTTTTGATTTCAAACATGTTATGTTAAGCCACTGTGTAATTCCTACCCTGTCCAGGAGTGTTAATTATACAGCTTTTATAAAAACACCTCAGACATCACTGACATGTTGTAATATTGTCCGACGAAAAACAAAATTGTCATACATGCTCTTCTGTTTCTTTTCTAAATTCACAAAAATCTGTCAGTAACAAAACCGTTTGAAAACCTCTATTTGTGGATTCTCTGAAAGTTTCCATGGAGTCCATGACAAACGTTTTATTAATTTTTTTTTTATCATTGACCCTATCATCTAATCTCACAGCTGAACTTGCAAAAAGTAACAAAACCATTTGAAAGCCACTATTTGTGGATTCTCTGAAAGTTTCCAGTGTGACAACTTATTTTATCATTGATCCTATCGTCTAATCTCACAGCTGAAACAAGCATCCTTAATAATCTGTGCACAGGAAGCGTACCGATGCTGTAGTAAAACAAAAGGTATTATCATTTCTTATTAATAAAACATTGTTGCAGCACTCAAGCAGCAGAAAAATGAGATGTTGCAATAAATATGCAAAATATTTACATAGGAATTGTTTTAGAGCCTTTTTGTTGGCAGAATTTGATATTAATTTTAACTCTTCACCTGGGGAAAAGATGGGTCCCAACGTGGTTTGTGTGGTTTTGCCACAGTGTGACGTAGGGCTGGGCAATAAATCGAAAAAGTATCGTTATGGAAATTTCTGACTCCCATTGAGATAATTTTTCCCATGTCAATAAATTTGATAATAAAAAAATGAAAAGATGTGTGTAGGTTGGCAACATTCATGTCCCTTTAAGAAGCTGTACCACCTTGAGTCACGTAAAAATGTAACTCAACATGATACACATGACAGCCCCATCTAGTGAAAACTTTTGTTTCTGCACATACCTGTAGTTATTGTCCATTTATCGTTATCGAGGTGAAATCCATCGTGATATTTATTTTAGGCCATATCGCCCAGCCCTATGTGATGTCATCGGTAGGCACAGATCTCCTGTCCTCTTTTTTGGAAATGGAAATATGGTCACCCTAGCTTAGTTCTGCTACCCGATCCATAATGCACCGGACCCTTCATGTTTCTCCCGCAGGTGGTGGGTCCACAGTTGGATGAGTCCATGTATCTGGTTTGGGCTAGGCCAGGCCGGGCTCCATGAGTGAAAGCCCAGCCACCAGGCGCTCAATCACAGGCCCCAGGCCTGGCTCTAGAGCGGGACCCCGGTACCCCTCTGGCTTGGGTAGTCTGGTTTTACAGTCTTGAAGAGTCCTCTGAACTGCTCTTTGTCTCACTTCACCTAGGACCAATTTGCCATGAGGTACTCTACCAGGGGCACAAAGAGCCCCCCGGATACATAACTCCAAGGATCTTTAGGGCACTCAAACTCCTCCACGTTGGTAAAGTGACGGTTCCAGGAAGAGGGAAGGAAATTTGTTCAAACTAAACCATGGGAGAAGTTAAAACACTTTGAAAGTCTGTGTTCATTGTGTGTTAAAAACAGCATTTAAGGGAATTTGTGTTAACAATCTATTAATGCAGATATGACTTTAATGTCACCCAAAATATTTTACTGAGGAAGCAGCAGCTGCTTTCCTCCAAAGCTGACGCTGACAACATTTATGCACAGATTGCCTGAAGTTCTTTCATATCAATTGTATATTACTATGCATTACTACATTTGGGTATTCATTAAGAATAACACATCCCGGCTCAATGTTTGTCTTTTTTTTATCAGGGCACAGCGAATGCTGAGAAATGACTGGAAAATGAAATATTAATGTTTCCATGTACACCCTGTAATGTGCTCACAGACCACTAGGGGTACATATACCCCTGGCTGGGAATCAATGCCCTACCTCCAAGCTGGACAGATCTAAATAAATATTATGAGGCAGGTTCGCCACAACATAGGAGTTTAAATGTTAGGCAGTTGTATTCAATACACACGAATAATGTGACCGATTGTATTCAAAATGTAGAATTACAAAGAAAAGGGGTGAAAACATGAATTAGTTAATTTTGTGAATTTCACTCACTTGCAGATAGTGGAAGGTTCTCTCCTTCAGCTTGCTCTCCAAGGGCACCAGAGCTTTGTCGTAACCTCCACCCCTCGTGGAAGGATAAACCTCTCTGGCTTGACTAACTGTCATGGCTGACCAGGTGCTCCTCTTCAAAGAGTGACCATGGTGCCCGTGGTATTCTCCTCCCTCACTTCCAGTTAGAGCCATAGTAGTACATGCTATGCATTCACCGGACCCAGGTTCGCCACCACGCTCCTTTGGTTTCTTCATGGTGAGCTCCTGAATGGCAGCATCCAGGCTCTCATGTCCACTGGGATACCCCCGTCTGCCCCCGCTTACCAAGAAACTGCTGTCACTGTCCAGGTTGTCATCAGAGCTCCACCAACCCACTGTCCTGCTGCGGTGGCGTCTGCCTGACTCATGACGTGAGTCTCCACTCTTGCTTCGCTCTCGTGACTTGCTCCTCCTAGTGGAGCGAGACTGGTGGCCTGAGTAGTGGCCATCTTCCCCTCCACTCCTGTGCCCACCTCCTCTCTCACTGCGATAGTCTCCACCTCCTCTTGTGCCATTGTACTCCCGTTTGGATGGTGCTTCCAGCGAATGAGATTTGGCAAAGAGGCGCTGCACAGAGTTGACTAAATGGCGGATGCGCGATGGGCTCTCGCTTCTTGGCTCACTTCCTCTGCTTGCAGTGCGCTGGTACTGCAGTGTGTGGAAGCCATCTGGATGGAAGGGAACCTGCTTCTCAAACTGGTCCATGAGGTTTGGAGGTATGCGATGCATCTTTCCTCCGTGGCCTGAGGACAGGCACTCTTCACAAGAGTCAAATGACTGGAGGGATGGGTGCTGGCTGGGGTGGGATCGGGGAAAGGTTCCCCCTCCAGAGTGGCTATGGGAGTGTGAATGTGAATGTGAGTGATGCCTCTCCAGCGCCAGAGCCTCAGCTGGACCTCCTGGTTGGTAATAGTGGCCATCACTGTGACCATGGTAGTAGTCTCTGCCCGAGCCGTCACAGTTCTCAGGAGTGCAGTGGCAGGGCCCTCCTCCTCCTCCACCACCACCAGAGGAATGCTGAGACATGCTACGACTGACATGGTACCCTTTTATAGGCGCCGGGGCGTGGTGGGCCGTCCGGGCCGAAAGGGGGCGCTGTGGGCGCGACAGGGCTGCTTTTGTCTCACCTGCAGTCCAATAAGAAATAGTTAAAGTTAAAATAGTCTTGCGAACATAAAATGTCTAACACAGAAAATAATAACATCCCCGCAAAAGATATAAATGCTATTTATTTGGCTTTGCCTACTTCAAGATAATAACAATGGTGTTGGTCTGATCCACCAATCAGCTTTCTTCTTTTTTATTATCATAAATTTGATCAAAATGTCATCCAGGTTCAGATAGGCAGAATGAAATCAATGTTGCTCATGCTTTTAGTCAATATTTTCATTAATAAAGGAAAGAGATGTAATCAAGGTATTTCTGGACACATTTTTAACAGAACCTCACAAAGTAGCAGTAAGGCAGCACATTTAGAAAAAAGCATCTGAGAGCAGGATTTTTCTTTGTGTTGACTCTGCCCCTGTGTCATTTGTAAAAAAAGAATATGTTGGTACTCCAAAAAGAATTCTGGTGGGGGCAATGTTCAGTGTCTCTATGGTCGAGGCAGCCGATCGGAGCTGCGTCCGCAGGGTTGTAGGTGCCTGTTGTGGTGGCAACCCTCGAATCTGATGGTAGACATTGGCAGTTAGGGATGCTGTCAAACTGAAGGAGTCCTATTGGGTCTTTTTGGCCTGTGGGACTCCAGAGGCAACTGATAGGTACTGGCAGTCAAAGAGGAATTTTGCTCAGGTGGTTGCAGAGGCAAAAAAAAAAAAAAAACCTGGGCTTTGGAGGAGTTTGATGAGATCATGAAGCAATGGTGCATTCAACTTAATCTCATAATCTGGAAATCACTACTTCCGAGTAGGAAAAATAAAATGAAATGCCCCTTAAAGTCTGATCTCCCAGTCAGAACTCAGAAGACTCTAAGAACTCTGACCTTGACATGCAAAATGGCAGCTCTTCCACACCTCACCCCCTGCCACGTGGACCTCAACAGGTCATCAACCCTGTCACCTTTCCTGGAGGGGTCACCCGATAAGACAGTCAGGCGCGCAGATAGGGTGGGGGACGGGGGGATCTGTGCCCCCCAGATTCAGATCGACCCCGATCCGTCCCCCCCCCAACTAAGGCCAGAAAGAAAACAAAATCGGAGGTTAAGCGCCTGAAGCTCCTTTTTCCAATTACATGGAATGCAGCATGACGTAAACAAGCACAGACTCCAGAGGCGCCAAAGTGGTTGCTGCTAGGATGAAGTGAAAAAGGCAAGCAACGATTACTGCATATTTAAAAAAGACCATCAGTGTAAGTAGAAGGGACCGATCTGTCTGTTTATGCATGTTGGTTCTAGTTTCAGTACATTGTTGTCAGTGTTGGGACTTACTCAATATAAGTGCCAAAGCCTCATTGCAGACTTTAACAAGTCTCATCTACAAATATGATCCCTCATGAAGTTACTACTTTACATTAGAAGATAGTGGAGATGTGGAACCTTCAGGCTGAGCAAAGTTTGGGAGTTTTTACAGCTTGAAAATCGCCTCCCGCCGAGAGGCTCCCAGTTGGGGAGAGGAGGAGATGCGCACAGCATGAAGAGAGCAAATATTAGATAAAACGTATAATTACCGGCAGGTCTGGTCTTTCTTGACTGATCACTTTGTCTGATAATGACTGACTCTGATTATGAAGCAGAATATTGACTCTGATGAAGAAATTCACTCATCCAGCCGGGAAGATTGACGCTGCTGCAGCATCAGACAGCTGCTGCATGAGAGGTGTGTGGAGTTTACAAGCTCCAAACATTGGGTTTGATGTTTGTTTAACCTTCTTTGGGACATGATGGATGTAGAAATGATGGTAAAAACACCGCAAACGTGACAGATGTAGCGACAATGTAAAAAAAAAAAAGCCGTAAAAAAGAGGCAGATGCCGATGCGTTTGTGTGGAAGTCAAGTGTGCCACATAATCATAAAAAAAAGTAAAATATAAAATTTAAAAAGATATATATATAACTTTCCAAATATAATGCAAAGTTCTAAATATCGTAAAAATATGAAGGAACATCTGTTGGTCAGGCTGAAAAGTTTGGGAACTACTGCTCTAAGTGATAAGTGAAAATTGTTTTATTTAATATATTTTATGTGCAGTTTTTTAGGGCTTTTATGTTTTCTGTAAAGATTGGTATCCTGAAAATCATTTAATGTTTTGCATAAAGCATGAGGTTTTGGTTTGTAATTGATTGGAAGAATAACAAATGACTAAATTAAATAGTGGGGCGCCTCTGTCAGTGCGCCCCAGGGCAGCTGTGGCTACATCGTAGCTCATCACCATCAGTGTGCGAATGTGTGTGTGAATGGATGAATGAAGAAGAAGAAGAAGAAGAAGAAGAAGAAGAAGAAGAAGAAGAAGAAGAAGAAGAAGAAGAAGAAGAAGAAGAAGAAGAAGAAAATATCATTTTTATAGCACCTCACAAGACAAAAATCACGAGGTGCTTCACAAAAACAAAAAAATGTAAAAATATAAAAAAAACATTTATAAAATGTTTAAAAATATATTTAAAATGAGCAAAAATAAGATATATGATAATATAGAATGATACACTGTAGTGTAAAGCGCTTTGGAGTCCTTACTCTGAGAGGCGGTATACAAGTGTGGATCATTTATCATTTATAGTGTTGATCAGGCAGAGCTTTGTTGTCAGCGTTCCACTGCATAATGGCTTCAAACACGTATATAAAAGTGTTAGTTTCTTCGTAAACCATTGGATGAAATTACACAAAAGCCCCCTTCAGACAGGCCATGAAAAACGGAAATGTTCCGGACTCTGTCCGTAAGACCTTTGTGTCTGAATACAAACATCCGGATAACGTGTTCTGGAATTTATCCGGACAAAGCCCCTAGTAACAGGTCCGGACTTGTTACGGACAGGGTGGCTGATTCAGACTGGTGAGGTAAAGTTCCGGACAAGGGGGAGGGGGAGGGGGAGGAGGAGGGGACCGGGGGGACGCTGTGCGCACCTAGATAGCCCGCTGCTGTAGCATGCGGCTAACCACGGCAGCTCGCCTCCTACGGTACCGTCTAGACGCGCGACGGAGCGCTTCACACCGCTTCAGTGATTCCTTTAACCATTGAGCTTCATCATCCAGGTCTCTTATGCGTCTTCGTATGCGCAGAATTATGCTTAAGCGCCTCATGATTTTTATCTTGAGAGGCACTATAGAAATGATATTTTCTCCTTCTTCTTAACATGAGTCCGATTCTCTCCCCACCCCCCCACCCCCGCCGCCGTTAGACATCTGGAACTTTTCCCTGCTGTGTGAACGCAGCCGAAAGGACAAGTTCCGGTACAAAAGTGGTGTGTCTGAAAACACAGTTCCGGTTAAAAACCGGATTGAATTGTCCACAAATGTTCCAGAATGTCTATCTGAAAAGGGCTTATGTGACTGAGCTCTAGTTAAGGCGCTTGCAAAAGTTTGTGTATGTGTACGTGCGTGCGTGTGTGTGTGTGTGTGTGTTTGTGTGTGTGTGTGTGTGTGTGTGTGTTTGTTTGGGGGAGGGTACATTGGAACTTTGTCCCCCCCAGTTTGAAAATCCTATCTGCGCCCCTGAAGACAGTGGGAAGGTTTAACAGTAATTATCTAATTTTGTTAAAAAATCCTCAAGATAAATCACATATCAACGTTTTAGCAGGACAAATCTATCCTACGCAGAAAAGTTTTTATTAAACTTATTAGTAAGTATTTAATCGTGGACATGATTACTACCAGGTCAGTGGCCGGCCACGTATTTCCCACGATAGAAAGCAATGTCTGCCAGAATCAAACGAAATGCCCCACTCCTGAGGGCTCAAACCTCAGAAATGTAAGGAATTTTTATCTTAATGCTCTACAGGCTCTATGCAACCCTAACCCTGCTTTAACTGTTCTGAAAGGGAACCTTCATCTCTCTTCTTATCAATATCAAAAATTAGCCTAAAACAAGATGCTTTTATGCATGCTGGCTGGTAAAAGAGTAGCAGCCAATAAAAACAAGACATTTTTATGAGACAGATGGGTGGGTTTCTCCCACTGCTGCTGGGGGCTGTAGCTCCGCTACCAGGAGAATGAATTGCATTGGTTATTAAAAAATAAAATAATTCTCAGAACTTCTCAGAAAATGTTTATGCTCTCCCTTAATCAGCTGCAATGTCTAATAACCCCTAAAGCCAGCATCAGAGACACGGCTGAAGCAGAGTCACCCTTTAAAATTGATCAGAGCTGGGAGGTTACGACTTTGTCCGTTAACTGATCTGTGTTTTCTACTGCCGGATCATGAAGTACCCCCCTTCTGGTGCTTACTGGGAGGTCTATTTAGCGGTCTTCTAGATTGAACCATAATCTATAAACCTTCTTGGGCATCTGATTTTTGTGTGGTGATTTCATTCATAACCTGCATCATCACATCCAACGCAATCCCTGTGACCGCCTTCCTGAAATGCGGTTCTGCCAGGGCAAAACCTTTTTTAACAAAGGGCGGGATGAATCTAAATAGTCTCAAAGATACCACGCCTAAGCCTCTTCCGTCAGGGATGGACTGGGGCCAAAATTCGGCCCAGGCATTTTTACGAATCGCCGGCCCTCCCCATTGGAAGAGTGGTGGGGGTGGGGGGTGTTGCCGTCTGCGGACTCGTCTCTAGGCCAAATGTGAGATCTAATATGGACTGCGACTGTTAAATTACAAGCAAGGCCAGACCGCTGGGACTGGGAGCCCTGGCCTTCCAGATCAGCTCATTCTCCATGGGCAGAGCTCAGCTCGACATTAGCTACATGCTAACGCGGTAAAACAAGTCCCATGCCGTCGCTCTACTGCGTTTTTCTTGCTAAAAACACCTGGAAAAACTCTGTTAGCTTCGGAATACCATGTAGCTAACTGTGGAGTAGTGTCGGCCCAAGATGGGCAAGCAGCCCACTTGGCTAAGCGGCCCACCGGGACAGTGCCAGAATGCCAGATAGGCCAGTCCACCCCTGTCTTCTGTACATTACAGGTTCGCCTTGGAAACCTGGAAGGTTGCCTCCGGCCTGACTTACTTAATAGTTATTACATCGATTTGGGTCATTTCTCATTAGTGGATAAACCATTTTACTGACATTTGTGTGAAATCACAAGATGTACACTACACAGTGTAAAAGCGAGTAACTGAAGCTTTAATGTCTTTTCACAGGTGTTATATTCCTGTTTTTTAATAGCAAGATAGAGCGGGGTGAAAATGGACCCTTAAGGTGTTTTTCCAAGAACACTACTAAGAGCAACTCGGACCGATGCAGTACGATTAAATCTCTCTACAACGAAGGGTTTTACATCGCTGACTGTAGCAAAAATGTACAATACCGTGTTTCTTCATTGAAGCGTCAAATACTTAATTAAAAAATTCTTTACCGGCATCCGTTTGAAGTTTTTTCAGGATTTCACTCTCTTTCAAAATCGAGACAAAGTCCTCCGTAACTTCTTTTCCCGTGCTATTCTTGAGGGCTTGTGCACAGGCCTTTCTTTGAAAATACATTGATGACCGTCAATACATAATTAAAACCATCTTTAGAGTTTGATAATGATTGCATGTCACAGAAGTTTGCCTGAAATTGGGGATGCTGTGTAATTTAACTGCTTGATCAAACATGTTAGTAGGCTGCATAAGAAACTTGAGCGGCTGCCCAGCTTCTCCTATCTCCTGCCACTTGACAGTTAGAGCAGGCCGCTGGCTGTCCCCGTTTCCTGGGGCAGCCGGGCTGGCTCCGAAGGAAAGCTGTAGCCAGGCTGGATCTCTGGGGGAGACCACAGAAACACTGCAGCTCTTTTTGTTGATGCTGCTTCACTTTTGATACACTCAACTGCATTTTTCTTGTTGAAAACACCTGGAAAAACTCCGTTAGCTTGGGTTAGTATGTAGCTATATAATGTCCCACTGATTTTCGGCTCCAGGAGAAGGGACCATCAACAACGGTGGACACATGGATCTTTCACCGTGGTAGACCAACGAAGCCCAATATCCTCCGTCAGCTTACCTAGTTATGATTTCATTACTAAGCAGGTTGGAGGCGCCTTTACTTTAGTCACTCACCTTTTCTTGCAGAAAGCGACGGGGGAAACTCTGTTAGCTTTGGGGTAGCATATAGCTAATGTCCCGCTGATCTCCGACCGTTGAGCAAGAGCTGATGTAAAAGGCCACAGCGCCCGGTTACGATGGCAGCGGTCTGAGGCTCCGCTTGTGATTTAACAGTCCCAGTCCATATTAGATCTCCATAGATGATCAGCATAACTACAGCCTCACACAGGAGCCAATCTGCGGATGGGATACCTCCGTCGAATGAGCTCTTCTTAGCTTTTTGGGTTAGCCAAGTCAGCTACACTGGTTCATTTGGTTCCAACCCTGTTCCAAACATAACAGCCCCAACCTTAGCTACACCTCTTTTCCCATTTTTGGATTGTCTGGGAGTGACGGGACCTGTGACTTGGTCAAAATGGCTGTGGTGGGAACGTCCCATTTATAATCCCAATCCCATAATTTGAGCCTATAAACATGAATTTTCCAATATATGTGTCGATGGTTGCACCCCAGAGGTGAAGCGGGGACAAGCACCCAACTTGGCTGGTTTTTGAAACATCACAGTTCATCCAGGTATGATTGAGTGAGAAGCCCATCTTTGCAATGTCTGTGGAGGTGAATAGCCTGAGGTGGTGAAGGGTTTTGCCTATGAAGCTCCATATATCAGAGAGGGGGAAAAAGGCGTATTGGTCTAATGAAGGAGGGGTGATGGAGGTGGAGCTTTGAATTCCAGCCTCACATGGTGATCTCATAAGTATGGACTTGGGCACGTTCAACATGTCTTAAGGCTGTGGTTGGCACTAAATATACTGTGATTTATTATCATGTGATTTTTCAGTAAAACAATGTTGACTTTATATTTCTTCATCAAGTTGACGCAGTAATAGCTTGATCTTGTTGTATTATTGTGTGTCCCTTTTCTGCAGGTCTAGAAGCAGACCCCTGTTCATCACTGATTGTTTATTTTTGTGGAACCCCCCCCCC
>SSNQ01034524.1:737690-761150 GCA_006942095.1 Nothobranchius kuhntae | reverse complement strand
CAGCTAAACACATTTAATAAAGATATAGGCTACGCATTGCAGACAATAAAAACAAAGTTGTAAGCATTAGAATTATAATGATCACATTAAAGAACATTTGGAGGAATGTTCTTTATTTTTGACTCGAATCTCAAATCTTTAAATTAAAATGTAACTGCTTTTTATCCATTTTCAGCCATTAAGACACCCAATATAAAATAAGACTACTTATAAAATTATTTATAATTATATGTATGTATATATATAGATAGAGATCTTAATAAAATGTATTCTTTTAATGGTGTTTTAATGAGCTGTATCATTTTTTAAAACATTTTTTATAGAAATAAATAAGCAAGCAGCATTCCTTGTGTGTGTGTGTGTGTGTGTGTGTGTGCGCGCGCGCGCACGTGCCTGCTAGCTGGTCCCTCCGTCGGCAGTGACGGGTGTGTGTGTGTGACTACAGACAAATGCATGAGAGAGTTAGCAGCCTTGAAACAGCTTGATGAACTACCCTCCCCACATGTTTTAAAAATGCTAATATGCTATGCTAAATCTGCTATGCTAAATAATGATTTCTCTATAGAACTACAAAGTCCGACTGGGGGAGGAGAGTACAGGTCTGCACTATGGAGGGGGGCGGAGTTTACAGCTCCTCCTCCAGTTTAAAGAGACAGTACCCAAAAACGGCTCGTTCTCAAGACTCTCCTCAGAACAGGGGTAGATGAGGGTCTGTAGAGCAACAATAATGAGGAAATCAGACCAAAGAACTGCAGTTCCACTGTATTTAGACCCCAACTGAAGGATTTAGATGTAAAAAGGAATAACTTAAAAGCATGTTATGTCTCCTTTAATAAGGAACTCCACAACCTGTTTCAGTCATGGTGTTTCTTGTTTGCTGTTAACTTAGAAACTACTGTCAACAAGTACTTAATACATGCTGGTCTATATTTCATTTCACCAATGATACTTTCACTTTGGATAAAAATGAACCTTATTTAATGAATTTTGTTTAATTCTCAATATATAAGAAAGAATGTGGCAAGCTGGGAAATCTGGCTCATCCAACCAGTGATCAGCAGTGCTGAATAGCGAACACTAGCTATTGCTTTAGCTAACCTAAACTTTAGGTTCATGTCAAACATGATTAAACCGGTCAACAATTTTACTGTTAGGATTACACTTTCAGCACTGCTTTGTTGAATATTGGTTCCATGTTTTTCTCTCCTACTGGGATACAATTTATTTATTTGTTTACTTTTTTTCAGTAACCCAGCAGAATTTATCTGTATTTTTCTGAGACAGCTTGCATGTGCTGCCATGTCCCAGAGGTTGAGCGCTTGTTTTAGTATCAGGCTGTTTGTAGGGTTGACTCCATCTTCTTGCTTGTATTGAATAAAGCTCGGATTTTAAACACCTGCCAATAAGTTGCAGTATTATGATTAAACGTCAAACAAACAATCATATATAACTAAAAATAAACGTACACACCAGTATCAAAAGCAAACTGACACCCTTGAAATAAAACGTTGCCACAGAAGTGAATCATGGAAAATTAAGTTAAACTTTGCAGGATAATCAACGTTTACAGCAGGGAACTGTGAGGGGAACAGTAAAGATGACTGGTGTTGAGAAAAATTTGAGAAAACTTCAAAAACATAGGCACAGTTATTGGTTATTTGTCAAAAATTCTGTTTACCATTTGCTCCTGATTCTTTGCCTGAGCTAAATAAACTAGTTCACTTTATGAAGACCTCTGCGTGCCCGCTCAACGGCTGGTTGCATGCTCATGAGTACCCGTCCTCATTGGTCTCAGGAGAACATCTTCCTCTGCGACTGGTTAGGCCGGATGCTAACAGCTGTGAATTTAGACAGTCTAGCCCTCTGGAGGGAGGTGTTGCACATTTGCAACGTTAATACCTACCTATCTGGTTACTCCACATATGTATTTCATGAGCATTTTTTAGCTCAGAAGTACCCCTGAAAGACTTAGTTGTTCATCCTTTTATAGTCCTGCCCCTACTTTGGCGGATGTCCTCTTGTCATCTAGCAACTGCTACTGCACTAAGAAGAAGCTGCAGAATTGGAGCTCGCACATGTTTTAAACTTGTTCCTTGTTTTTTTACTGTTTGAAGAGCTACAGCAGATGTACCGCCGGCATAATTTGGGTGTCAGCCTGAGATGCAATGATACACTGGTATCACTGAAACATATTTCGCCTTTTTTAAGTCTAAAAACACTTACAAATTTCATGTCAACTTAAGCTAGCTTCATGACACGAGTAATTTGGGCTACTGAAAAACATGAAAATGCTACTGTCTTTCACATCCATCTGTATGATATCCCACAGTGACTCTCAGGATTTACTGAGGTGAGGAAACTACACCGCATCTGATTTCAAGACCGTATTCTGAGCACTCTTTGAATTTGGACAGTCTTCGTCGCAGTGCTGAGACGTCACTGGTCTTAAAATCCAACCTCATGAGCACCCCTGAATTTGGAAACAGCCAACATCCTACCCTCATCTTTAAAACAAAATGTTTTTCAGTATTCAGTTCATCTGTCCTAGTGTACTCCCTACAATTAATGCTTCCTTGGTTTCTGGTCAGGTCCATGCTTATAAAAAACACTGTAATCTGTCCACTTCTTAAAAAAAACATCTTGATTCATCTCTCCATAGCAGCTTCAGACCCATCTCTAAACTTCCATTCATCTCCAAGATCTTGGAAAAGGTTGTGGCTAAACAACTCACAGCTGCTCCTGATGAACATAACATCTATGACAGCTTCCAGTCAGGTTTTCGTAGAGCTCATTCTACTGAAACAGCTCTTCTTAGGGTCTCCAACGACCTTCTGACCCACAGTGATGCAGGGGACTGTTCTGTTCTGGTCCTGCTGGACCTGATTGCAGCTTTTGACACAATTGACCATCACCTGCTACTGGAGAGGCTGAGAGACTGGGTAGGCCTATCAGGAACTGCTCTGGAGCGGTTCTTCTCTTATCTGTCTTGAGTGTTGCTTCTCTGTGGCCATCTCCAAGTTTCAATCCACCTTCACCTCCCTCTCCCGTGGTGTCCCACAAGGCTCAAATTCAAATTCAAATTTTTATTTGTCACATACACAGTCATACACAGTACGAAATGCAGTGAAATGCCTTACACAACTGCTCGTGACCTAAGACTTGAAAATAAAAATAACTGTACATCACAAATTAGAATGAAGGGTAAATTTAACTGGGAAAGAGTAAGGTAAAATACGTCTGAATTAAAGTTGAATAATAGAATAGCTTTAAAACAAAATACACAATACAATACAAATTAGAATAAAAGGTAAATTTTGCTGGGAAAGAATAAGATAAAATATATATATAAGTTGAAGTTGAGAATAAAGTTACTGTACAACAAAATAAACAGTATGTAAATGTATAAGAATGTATGAAGAAATAAAAATATCTATACAATAACAGTAGCTGAACAAGTATTAAATGGAAATGAAGAAAATATATATAATGTCCAGAGTTGTGCAAACCACATTATAGTGACTTTTGCAGTGCATCTATGCTTAAGCAAAGTCCAGACTGTCCAGTGTGTGTGAGAACCATATGTGTGGGCACTTATTTTGTGGTGGTGTGATTTGAAGACCGTATCACCTGCGGGAAGAAACTCCTCCTCAGCCTCTTTGTGTTGGTCTTCAGGGAGCGGAATCACTCCCCTGACCTCAACAGAGAGAACAGTCTGTTGTTGGGATGGCTGAGGTCCTTCACGATCTTCCTGGCCTTGGTCCAGCACCGCCTGCTGTAGATTGAGTGCAGGTCAGGGAGCTCGGAGCGGATGGTGCGCTCAGCTGATCGTACAACCCTCTGTAGAGCTCGTCTGTCCTACATGGTGCTTTTCCCGAATCAGGTTATGATGTTCCCCATCAGGATGCTCTCTATGGTGCACGAGTAAAAGTTCCTGAGCACCCTGGGGGGCAGTCGGAGGTCTCTCAAGCGTCTGAGGTAGCAGAGACGCTGTCGGGCCTTTTTCACCACGGTGTTGATGTGACAGGACCATGACAGGTCCTGCGTGATGTGAACACCGAGGTATTTGAAGCTGCTCACTCTCTCCACTGGGCACTCGTTGATGACGGGTATCTGGTAGTTCCTCTCCTGCTTAGTACTGAAGTCTAGGGATGGGTACCTTTGACATTTGAATCGATCCGGTACTAATTCCCGGTACCTACGAGTCGATACCGGTACTTAACGGTACCAATTTTCGATACTTTTGAGTGTTTATTATTTTAATTCTCTTTTATAATTAAATATATATTTTTCTCAATATATTTGATAAATATCACGATAAATAACATACAAGTTTGTATTTTAACATCGTCCTTGTAGTTTTATAAGCTGATAATTAAACTGAAGCAAACATCTTTACTGTGAACTAAATTTACTGTGTACCTTCATTCCTTTTGCCGTCCTTTTTCATTTGATTTTTCCTACTGGGAAGTTAGAATTTCCGAGGAGAAAGCGAACGCACCATTAGCTGATAACAACGGTGGCAATGGAAGCTAACATATCAAGCTAACGTTATCTTTAACAGTTTATTTAGCTGCTGGAGCAGATTAAAACGATGATGCCTCAAACTTAGATCGTTGTCGCTGGTTTTACCTTCACCCATTCACCCGTCGCATTTAGTAAAGTAAAGCCAAACTTTAGAGCGCGTTCATGTTCTTCTAGTCGGAAATTCGGAGTTCCGAGGAGAAAGCGAACGCACCATTAGCGAAACGGAAGCTAACAAATCAAGGTAACGTTATCTTAAACATTTTATTTACCTACTGGAGCAGATTAAGATGAGGATGTCTCACTTAGATCGTTGTCTGTCGCTAGTTTCATCACCCAGTTACCCATCACATTTAGTGAAGTGGACCCAAGCTTTAGCGTGCGTTCTTTCTACCATGCTTGCTCTGTTTACAACGGGCTCGCAGGGACCGGCGACATAACGCTCTTGCGCATGCGCANATGCTCTCTATGGTGCACGAGTAAAAGTTCCTGAGCACCCTGGGGGGCAGTCGGAGGTCTCTCAAGCGTCTGAGGTAGCAGAGACGCTGTCGGGCCTTTTCACCACGGTGTTGATGTGACAGGACCATGACAGGTCCTGCGTGATGTGAACACCGAGGTATTTGAAGCTGCTCACTCTCTCCACTGGGCACTCGTTGATGACGGGTATCTGGTAGTTCCTCTCCTGCTTAGTACTGAAGTCCACTATCAACTCCTTCGTTTTAGTGACGTTTAGAAGGAGGTTGTTCCTCTGGCACCAGGTCTCCAGATTCCTGACCTCCTTCAAGTAGGCCGCTTCGTTGTTGTTAGAGATCAGGCCCACCATGACGGTATCGTCAGCATACTTAATGATGGTGGTGGAGCTGGTACTGGCCACACAGTCGTATGTGTACAAAGAGTACAGCAGGGGGCTTAGAACACACCCCTGGGGGGCTCCAGTGCTGAGAGTGGTGGAGGCTGAGACATGTCCGCCCATCCTTACTGCCTGTGGTCTGCCAGTTAGGAAGTTGGAGATCCACTGACACACAGATGAGCTCAGTCCCAGGTGGTCCAGTTTGGTGGTGAGTGTGGAGGGAATTATGGTATTAAATGCAGAGCTGTAGTCGATGAAGAGCATTTTAACATAATTCCCCCTTCTAGTGTCCAAGTGAGTGAGTGATGTGCGGAGGAGATGACAGATGGCATCGTCTGTAGAACGATTTGGACGGTAAGCGAACTGTAGAGGGTCCAGTGTGTCTGGTAGTGAAGAAATGATGAAGTCTCTGACCAGGCGTTCGAAGCACTTCATCACTACTGAGGTGAGGGCTACGGGGCGAAAGTCATTGAAAGAAGCAGGGTGGGGTTTCTTCGGGACAGGAACAATGATGGACTCCTTGAAGCATGTGGGGATCACCAACTGGGATAAAGAGATGTTGAATATCTCAGTGAACACAGGAGCTAGCTGGTATGCACAGTCTCTGAGGATACGACCTGGGATGCCGTCTAGCCCTGCTGCTTTCCTGGTGTTCACTCTCTTGAAGGCTCTCCTCACATCATGCTCGGAGATGATGAGCATGTTTCCGGTGCTGGCAGTATCTTCCTGTCTGCAGCCGTTAGCACCATTAGCGCCACTGGAGTCCTTAGCTGCAGCCTCGAAGCGAGCATAGAAAATGTTCAGCTCATCTGCCAGAGTCGCGTCCGCGTTCGTCATACCGGTTGTTGGTGCTTTATAATCCGTTATTGTCCTCAGTCCCCGCCACCGGCTCCTAGAGTCACTCAGTTGGAGTTGTGACTCTAGTTTCCTCCCGTAGCGCTGCTTCGCCTCTTTCACCGCCTTCCGCACGTCATTTGACGCGGCTTTGTACGGGTTCATGTCCCCCGTCGCGAGTCCCGTGTTATAGGCAGCGGTGCGGGTCCTCAGAGCTTCCCGGATGGTTTTATCCACCCACGGCTTCTGGTTGGGAAACGTAGTCATAGTCCTTGTCTCCACGGTGTCATCCGCTAGTTCCCCAATGAATCCCACAACCGCTTCCGTAAACACATTGACGTCATTATTGGAGCTGTTTCTGAACATGTCCCAGTCTGCGTAGTCAAGTGCGTCCTGTAATGCACAGTGCGCGACCTTCCTCCGAACCGGAACTTCCTGTTTCAGCCTTTGTTTGTATTTTGGCATGAGGAAGATGGCGGCATGATCGGATTTGCCAAACAGAGGGCGAGATTGTGCCTTATAGCCATCCTTGACCATAGTGTAGCAGCGGTCCAGTGTCCTTACACCTCTGGTAGGGCAGGTGATATGTTGATGAAAGTTCGGCACTGCGCGTTTGTGGTTGGCACCGTTGAAGTCCCCCGTCACAATAAGCGCGGCATCCCGGTGTTGTATCTGGTGCTGGGTGAGAGCCTCATGCAGCTCGCATAAGGCAGAGTCCGTGTCTGCTTGTGATGGTATAGAAACGGCACTTATTATGACCGATGTAAACTCTCGAGGTAGATAAAAGGGACGACACAGGATGGACAGTAGTTCCAGATTTGGTGTGTAGGAGCGTGTCAAAGGAACATCATTCGCACTGTTGCACCAATTGTTGTTCACCATTAAACACACACTGCCTCCCCTTGACATCCCCGAGTCCCGTGTCCTGTCCATGCGGTGAACCGAGAAGAACTCGACCGGCTGGATGGCGTAGTCCGGCAGCTCTGGGGTCAGCCATGTCTCGATGAAGCAGAGATTGCAGTCCCGAATGTATCTCTGGAACTTTATCCTGGCCCTGAGGTCAACAAGCTTGTTCTCCAGTGACTGGACATTGGCGAGCAGGATACTAGGCAGAGGTGTGCGGTGTGCACGGGCTCTCAACCTGTTCCTGACACCGGCATGTTTTCCTCGAGGCCACCGCTTCACGTCGCGTCTGTTTTTCTCCCTCAAGATCTCACTCGGCCAGCTCATATCCGGAGTTAAAAACCCTGAACTGTGAGTACATTGTATACCAATAGAAACAAGAGTGTCACTGTCATACCTAATCTACCCAATGGTGATGAAATTAACGATTTAAGAACGCTAAAAAACAAACGTTAAAAAAACAAAACAAAGAAGTGGTCGGAGCAGTCGTGACGGCAGCCGACCTCACGGCGCCTTCGGTTCTGTGCTGGGGACTTTACTGTTCCTCCTTTATCTGCTCCCTTTCCAGCACTTATTGAGATTATTTAAAGGAATCTCCTGCCATCTTTACGCAGATGACATCCAACTGTACATCTCCTTTAAGCTCCATGAGATGTCTAAGCTGCAGCTGTTACACACCTGCTTAGACTCTATTAAAACCTGGATGGTGGGAGCTTTCTACATCTGAATGAAGATACGACTGAGATCCTCATCTGTGCCCCAGACAAGCTGGTTCCCAAAGTCAGAGACTCTCTTGGTCAGCTTGCTTCTCACACCAAACCCTCTGTCAGGATTCTTGGTGTGACCTTTGACCCAGCTCTCACCCTGGATTCTTATGTCAGTTCTCTTGTTCGCTCTTCCTTCTTCCATCTCAGGAACATTGCTAAGCTGAGTCCCATTCTGTCCCACTCTGAACTTGAGACAGTTATCCACACCATTATCTCCTCACGCATAAACTGCTGCAACTCTTTTTTCACTTGTCTGAGCAGAACCTCCCTGAACCGTCTACAGGTGGTTCAGAACACCTGTGCTCGGCTTCTGACCAAGTCCTCCAAACACACCCATATCACCCCGCTTCTCCTCCAGCTTCATTGGCTGCCAGTCAACTTCAGGGTTCATTTCATGATCTTGCTTATGATCTTTAGGGCCTTACATGGACAAGCACCATCATACATTGGTGATCTTCTCAGTCCCTACACCCCCAGCAGGTCCCTGAGGTCCAGTGACCAGAGGTGACCAAAGGTGACAGAACATCTGCTGCTGTGGCCCCCAGACTCTGGACCTCTCTCCCCCTGAGCCTGAGATCAGTGGACTCAGTGGTCTCCTTTAAGAAGCAGCTGAAAACTCACCTGTTCAGGCTTTGGTGTGACTTCCTGTCCATCCTCTCCTTCATCAATAACTTATTTTCATGCAGTTGTCTCTGTACATTTTTGTATTTTTCAGGCTTGTGTGTTTACGTTTTTCACTTTTACTCTCATTCATTTTTTATCCTAAATTTTAACTTGTCCCTTTTTTTCTTATGATCTGTTTTAATCTTTTATTTTTATTTATTTTACTCTTGTGAAGTGCCTCGTGATTTTTTATCTAGAAAGGCGCCATCTAAAAGTCCTTTCTTCCTAACTGGACAAAACTATTCTGTCACATATGAAAACATCTACATATTTCCTGCCAAAACAACGGGTTTATGTCATAAGCAGGTCGATTACACGTTCCAGTCTTTGGCTAATTTGGCTAGAACGAGGGGATCTTAACAGACAGAGAGTAATAGTTGTTGGAAAGATGATTCTTTTAAATAAGCGGGTTTAACCAAAACTTGAATAATCCAAGAGCCCAGAGTAGCTTTTCTGTGAATGTTTTATGTTTAAATGTGTATGTTTGTGCATGCGTGTGTGCGTGCATGTGTGTGTGCGTGTATGTGCATGCGTGTGTGCGTGCATGTGTGTGTGCGTGTATGTGCATGCGTGTGTGCGTGCGCGCGCGCGCGCGTGTGTGTGTGTGAGCGGCACAACTCCGCCTGGAGGAGTGAATTAAATCAATTATCATGAAGTCTGTGGTTTCTGAGCGAGCTGCCGGCTAGGACCTGTCAGTCACAGAAACACAGGTGACAACTTCATAAAATATAAAAAAAAAGGGTGCAGACACAAAAACAAAAGTATGGTACGTTATAAAAGGAACCATGCTAATGTTAGCTGTCTCTTCCCTGCACATCCTTCATTCTTTCATCCTCAGTCTGTTCTCCTGACCCACTTCTAACCATCCTCCAGTCATTTCACCTCCTCCCTAACTCTCATTCCTTCCCTGTTTTTTTAAACTTGTCAGTCTGTGTGGCTGTCAGCACCACTCATTCAGATAATCACATTTGTTTTTAGTCTGCATCTTTCATCCTCTAAAAGCTGGACATCCATTATGTTCCCTGTTAGCATCTTTTAATAAATTATTGGGTGTGATTTTAGTTTCATGCCTACAGAAAGTTCAACATGAAGACTTTACAAGTACTTCTTTGATCTTTCATGCTTCCAGCGGCAGTCCATAGGGGGAGCTGGGGCACCGTCCTCCCTCACTTGAAGGGAGAAGAAAATCTAAAAGTAAATAAAATTGCAATACACTGTATATGCAATATATATTTACTATAAATGTGTCAGATTTGCTTAACTTTGTGTGCCTTAATGCAATCTGAATTATTAACTCATCATTCTCACCGGCTGTCTCATTAAACAGTGAATTTCCTCTAACAGACTCACCAGTTTCACTCCTGGGATTCTGGGAAAAGCGCCCCTGATCTGTATCTAAACAGCCAATCACATTTTGTTGCTTGTCCTCTGTGTGTGATTGCGTTTGGATGTTAATCGTGGAATTGTTTGGACAAAGATGGCAAGCTGTAATATTGATTGCACTAAGACAGAGGTCTTCAACCTTTAGGAGACCGTGAGCTACTTTTACACAATGAAATTACAAAAGAGCTACTGCCATATGATTTATTCACACTGATGCTTTCCATGTGTGAGTATGCTTAACATGCATTGTATCCACAAGCTGCTTTCTCTGTATTTCTGTATTGAAACTCAAACTAAACAAAACATATTTTATTTTTACCTAATTAGATAATTTCAGGTAATAAAATACAAACCTAATTTGTGTGATCAGTAACACAACTTTTTGAGCAGCTAACCTGTTCCTGTTCAGCCCCTGACCCTGCGCCCTGCTCTGGAGCCTAAGCAGCAATGTCAGTTTTTCATCGTGTTCAGCTATTTTGTCATAAATAAAACAAATACTCACTAATTCACTATTGTGATGAAAACACAAAATTCTAAATAGTTAAGTTTTGCTTCACTAATGAATAACTGCAGATAAAATGACGCTTTGCTGCATTTTTTGTTGACAACATCGAATTAAGGTTGGGGGGTTTGTCTGACGGCTGCACATCTTTATCCACCGCTCCAGCCGCCCTCCCCCTCACATGATCAGAAAAACAACCCTCATCCTGCCACCCCCCCCCCTCCAAACTCCCGATATTTGCCCACAGGAGCCAACACACCCATGCTCCTAACCCTCATCAAATAACTGAGCTCCAACTTGACCTTACAAAATCACAATGGCGTCTCACCCATTTCAACAAGGAGGGTCGACACCGGGGTTGAATGAAAAGCCCCACAGCACACCCTCGTTGCCGCAGCCTGCATCACATGCATCTGCTTCAGGGTCGTAGGAGCCTCTGAACCACACAAAAAAACAAATATAGTCCAAAGTTGACCGGATCACTCCTCGAAACACCATCAGTAAGGTGTCCCTGTCTGCCCCCAGTCCTACCCGGCTGGGCAGCGCACAACATTCAGGACTCAACTTCACTTTGACACCAGACCCTGAATGTGCTACCTCTAGGGCAGTCTTTCATCCAGCCACATGTCCAAAAACCTAAAAGAGCTCACCCGCTCCAACTCCAATCCACCCAACAACAGTCCCACCTTTTAAAGCTACAAACAATATACTTCGTCTTGGACAAGGACAGTTTAAAACCCCACCGTGTCGCCCAATCCACAACCCCCTCCAAACTCTCTTGGATCCTGCGAAAAACAAATGAAAAATTCTGTCCCGGCTTCCAGAAAGGCCTGTCATCTGCAAACAAAAACTGCTCCATATCACTGGAGGCACGTCACTGTTGGTCCATAGTCTGAATTTCATCTTGTTTGCCATTGTGAGTATTTGAAAATTCCATCTGGCTGTTCGGATCAGATTTGGTTTGTGTGTAGGTTGCTGTAGTGATGCAACCAGTAACTTGTAACGCCACCCTCTAGGCCAGGGGTCACAAGCTCCGGTCCCTGAGGGCTACCATCCTGCATGTTAGCTGTTTCTTTGCTCCTACACACTTGATTGAAATGAATGAGTGATTAATAGACCTGTGCAGAATTTAGATTAAATGCCTCCATTCAAGTGTGATGGAAACACAGAAAACTTGCAGGATGGTAGCCCTCAAGGACTGGCGTTAGTGACACCTGCTCTGGACAATCGGTGACTGCCAGCCTTTGTAATATGCATGGTAGCAGGGGCACAACTACCCACTTTGGTCAGCTCACATGCTGTTTTTAAATGTGCTTTATCAAATAAATGGAATGGAATATATCTGCAGGGCTTTAGGCTCAGGGCAGAGTTTGCATATGTAATGTTCACAGACATCCAAACCTCAGAAATTAAATAAAAAAAATTACAAATTATAGATGATTAATATTATTTTTTAAATAAAAGATTAGTTGTCTGTGAACACTTTTTTATATTTGATGTTGTCCAGCTTCAGCAGACATCTGCTTATTTAACCGAGCTGACTGTGGGAGGAAATATTGAGACTTTTTAAATCTTTTTTTTTCTTCAGTTTTTCTATCACGCACTGTGGGTTTAGTGTATTTATTAACTTACTATTAATCATAAAATTATAATTTTAAATATCAGGTCACTACAGTCCTCTCATTAGCAACAGATGATCAACAGAGACGTGACTGAACTCCGGCGGAAAACAAAAGACACAAAGATGACCATGAACACCCACCAGACCGGCTCATCGGGACTTTCCCCAGTCTGGTCCTGCTCACCTCCGCTGTCCCCATGAGACAAGAGCTGCTCATCACGTCAACTCTCATTGTGACACCAGAGCTAGGCTTCGTCGACGCTTATTAATGCGACTTTATTCAACAAAGTTTTCATAAATAAGCACACACCTTGGCTCTGTGGTCATGTTTTAAACCATCCTCTTCAACCGCACCCCAGCGCGTTGAGGGGCGCTTGCTCTGTGTGTGTGTGGGGAGGGAGGTGTTTAAGACGCAGAGGGGTGCCTAATCACATATGCTTCTCTGTTATTAATTAAACAAGTTGCAGAGACACACTGCGGTTTGTTTAACTGAGGATCCAGGCTGATACATCAAGGAGACTTAACCTTTTTAGATGTAGCCCATACTCGTACTCAGGACCTTGCATATTAGAAATAAATCTCTGAAAACATTTATGTTCACTGGCTTTTATTTCAGTGTAAATACTGACATTTGTCTATAATTAAGTATCTTCTATAACTGTTCTCCTTGACGTTGACCAACATCATCTCAGTTTTGTTGCTGTGAAATTAATGAATAAATTCACACTTAGCTTAAATTTGTCTGTTTATGCCACTGATAACAGTGTGAGAGGGCTCCTGACTGTGACTTAATGAGAGGGAAATACCAACACTACTTAGAGAGTTGCTCACTTGTACTTGGCCTTCGTTTTGCCTCTCGACTTCAGATAACATAAGAGGGAGTGGTGATCAAAGGCGATGAGAGAATAGCATAACAGGCTCATTCAGAGCAGCAATTAATACACATTAGGCCTTAACCTTTGTTTGAGAGTCCTACAGTGCACAATCGCACTGTGCATGAATAGTTATAGACAGTTGGTTCTCTTCAGATGTGATATCTACCACCAACAGTTATTCTGCCCTCTGTTCATTTAAGTCGTCCACTGGGGAGTATTCACCATAGATGTGCAGTTATTATGAAACTAAAATGACACAAATTAGACTAGACCATGGGTAAGAGAGGTGGTGGAGGACCTAAACTTGGAGACGGCCACAGAGAAGCAACACTCAGAAAGATAAAATGAGAACCACTCCAGAGCAGATCCTGATAGGCCTACCCAGTCTCTCAGCCTCTCCAGTAGCAGGTGATGGTCAACAGTGTCAAAGGCTGCAGTCAGGTCCAACAGGACCAGAACAGAACAGTCCCCTGCATCACTGTGAGTCAGAAGGTCATTAGAGACCCTAAGAAGAGCTGTTTCAGTAGAATGAGCTTTACGAAAACCTGACTGGAAGCTATCATAGATGTTATGTTCATCAGGAGCAGCTGTGAGTTGTTTAGCCACAAGCTTTTCCAAGATCTTGGAGATGAACAGAAGTTTAGAGATGGATCTGAAGCTGCTATGGAGAGAGGAGTCGAGACTCGTTTTTTTAAGAAGCGGGTGGATTACAGTGTTCCTAAAGTAAGCAGGGACCTGACCAGAAACCAGAGAAGCATTAATTATAGAGAGCACGCTGGGACTGATGGACTGAAAAGCATTTTTAAACAAAGATGAGGGTAAGATGTCAAGGGGGCATGCAGAGGTCTTCATAGAGTTAACTAGTTCAGTTAACTCAGGCAAAGAATCAGGAGCAAAGCTATCTAGGATGATGGGCCTGGTTGGAGTCGGGAGAGGCGGCGATAAGGCTGAAGGAGAGATGCTAGATCTAACCTTATTGACTTTGTCCACAAAGAAAGACAGAAAGTTCTCACAGTCTGCAACAGAGTGGATGGAGGCTGTAGGAGAGGTAGGAGAGACGATACTGCTGATGGTGTTAAACAGCACCTTGGAGTTCCCTTTGCTCTGGGACACCAGGTTGGAAAAATAGGAAACCCTAGCGTCTCTGACTGCAGAGTTAAAGGATGTCAGAAGATCCTTTACGTGCAGCAGATGGACGTGGAGATGGGTTTTCTTCCACAAGTGCTCAATTTTTCTGCATTGGCGCTTCAGGCTGCGAAGGCTGTCATTAAACCAGGGAGTAGGGTTCACTGCAGGAACTGATCTGGTTCTGATTGGACAGATGTTGTCCAGAATGGAGAGGCAGTGCTCGTTACACTGAGAAGTTAAGGAATCTGGGTCGTTGTCAGAAGAACAGGGTGGATCAAAAGCAGAAGAAAAATTGCTAGCTGTGCTCTCATTAAGCAAATGAGAACTAACCAGACGGCGAGCAGGAGGTGGGGACACAGAAATGGACAAGTTAAAGAAAATGCAATGGTGATCTGAAATATAAATGTCCTCAGGACAAACACTGTCAACATTTAGACCCAGGATAAAAACAGAGTGTGCCCCCTGGTGTGTGTGGGGCCAGAAACATGCTGGGTAAAGCTGAAGGAGTCCATAGGGCTGGAGAAATTCATGGCAAAGTGGTCTGAGGGATCATCAACGTGGATGTTAAAGTCGCCAACAATCACCAGTCTGGACAGCTTCACAGTGGAGGATAGAAAGTCACTAAACTCCTGAAAGAGAGAACCGTTTGGACAAGGTGGACGATAGACCACAGCACAGTAGAACGGGTCCTTACGCCCGACTTTAATCAGCTGCAGTTCAAAGGAAGCAAAGTGACCAGAGGTTGTAGAGCTACATGGAAGATGGTCTCTGAAAACAGAGCGCCGCTGAGGTAAACAAAGAGGGAGGTATGTCCTCGGTGCATCTTGGGCGATCGTGAATGAACAGAAGGATAAAAGAGTCTGGCGATCATAGGAGATGGTAGCAGGGACACTACTGAAGGTGATCGCAGACAGGAGCAAGGTGGAAAAGAGGAGGTTAGTGGGGAAAAGTTTGAAAAAGTGGCCGGTGACCGCGACTAAGCCAAGCACAGGCGCCATCTTGTTACCGACCGACAACTATTACAGGGTGGATGTGGAACATCCATTCGATCGCTCTGTGTTGGCTCCCTATGAGAAAGATGTGGTGACCAGTCTGGGTGTCAAATTTGATGCAGCCCTAAAATTTGATAATCAGATAAATTTTGTTGTTAGATCGTGCTTTTTTCACCTGCGTCGTATTGTTGGGCTTAAACCATTTCTGTCACATGACCATTTTGAAATGGTAATACATGCATTTATTACTTCACATCTGGATTATTGTATTTCTCTTTATGCTGAAATTAATCAAGCTTCATTATCCAGACAAGTGGTCAATAATTCAGTCACTAGGTTCCTGAAGGGGGCCAGAAGAAGGGATCATATCATTCCCATTCTGGAAGCCCTGCATTGGCTCCCTATTCGTTTTAGAATCTATTTTAAGATTTTAAACAACTGCTGGGAACTGTCCCACCATATCTTTGTAAAATTCGCGATACGTTCCGTCACGGCCACTTAGATCTACTGCATTGGACCTTTTGGAAGTTCCAAAGGTAAATCAGGTCACCGGAATGATCTCCCACAGGTGGTTCGGAAAGCTCCATCACTGGATGTTTTTAAGAGTAGATTAAAGACCTATTTTATGCTTTCTTATTGGAGATGGGGTGAGTCTTGTTTTATTCTCTGTACAGTATTTTATTGTCTGTCCTGCTATTGTCTGGGTATGAGATGGTTTGATAATTTAATAGATTTTACTGTTATTTTTATCTTTATTTTTGTTGTTTTTTTTAATGAAACTGCATAAAGTTGACGTGTTTTTAATTGTTTCATGTAAAGCACTTTGGGCATGATAAGTGTAAGAAGGTGCTTTATAAAAAAATGATGATGATGAGTTTATTTTTTGAAATAATTCTACTGAAGCAGTTGGAAAGCAATGTCTGACTTCCACTGGTTAAATTTAATATAATTTTTATTTAATTTCCCTTTTGTCAGACTCAAGTTATTTCTGTGGCCATTGTGGGTTTTTCTTACCATATCTATTTATTTGCATCAACTGACTTAAAGTTAAAGAAGAATCCATTCATTTCCATAAATGGATTAAAACAGTAGAAGCAGCTAATTTTTAAAAGGGAAACTATAAAAAGCCAAATGTTTATAATCATGTTTCAAACAAACAACAAAATCAGCCTCTAGGAAGCAGGAAATAAAGAAATCAGAGACTATTTCAAAGTATGGTAAAATAGTCACAGGAAAGAAACATTTTCCTCAAATTATTTATGCACAAATGTGAAAAAGGCATATTTTCCTACCTTATAGAATCCACATTACATATAAACATCATGCAGTTTTTTCATTTCAAAGCTAAAAATTGAACAAATATCTTCTATCTCTCTTTTCAGAACATAAGCGCTTCAATTTCCTCTAAAAGCTAAACTGACTGGAGCTGAGAGGAAGGATGCAAATCACAGAAAACCACACACACACACACACACACACACACACACACACACACACACACACACACACACGTTTGCATTGATTTGTGAGGATCTGCTATAGATTCTATTAATATTAGGGAACGCCTAACCCTAACCCACTAACCATTAGTACTACTCTATTCCCAACCTTAACCCTTACAAAAGTTTCATTTACACCACATCTCTAAAATCAGGTTTTAGAGGTTTTGGCATTGTGGAGACCAGCCTAATTCAAAATGTGCCAATGTTACAGTTTTAACGTGAAAACATGTCCTCAAAATGTAGTTCAAAATACACACACACACAAATACACATGCATGTATGCACACACAAACAGGCTCATACACATGCAATCACATGAACAGATGCTCACATGCACACAAATGCATGCACACACACAAACATGTGCACACACGCACATGCATGCAAGCACAAACACACACACACACATGCATGCACCCACCCACACGCACACGCACACACACACACACACACACACACACACACACACACACACACACACACACACACACACACACACACACACACACACACACACACACACACACACACACACACACACACACACACACACCTCTAACCAGCTGACTCGATTGTTGCTAGGTTACTTGGTGAACTGGTTTACATGTACAGTGTATTTGCATAAATCTCACATGAGCTCAGAAACCGAGTTGGAAAAACAGATTAAAGGAATTTAGCTGCTGAGAGCATTAATGAACCTATCTGTCTCCGCGCTGATGGTGGAACATTCCGTTGCTGCTTTTCTGGGTTTATTTAAAAATGCTCGAGATGAAACCCGAGGCACTTCTGGAAAACAAATATAGTCTTACAGCAGCACTGTTGTGATATCATCGCTTTCCTTTCCTACCTTTCAAATCCACATCACACTTCTTTTCCCCTCCAGTCTACCTTGCTTATTTTCCTTCACAGCACCTTATTAAAACTAATGTCATCTCTCAAAGTAAAACACAAACTCTGCCCAGTAATGAAGGGATAGAAAATGTTTAATAACACTTGGTGTCATTTGGGTCAAAATAAATAGGTGAGAGCATAAATCATTAAGCTAATAGCAGACCAAGGTTGTTGTGCTGCACACTGCACAAGTATCACATCACAGAATAAGACAAAGTCACACACTGATGGCAACAGCAGCAAAAGCAGATGCATCCAGCTTATAACGATCTAAGACAATGTGGAAGAGGAGATGCAGATGTTAAGTCAAGGCAGGCTTCCACTTGTCCCAACTTGATTCTGTAATAAAACATAGTGTTTGCTGGGTGGGAGGGAGATTGCACAGGGCGGCTCTGGACCAAAAACATCCAGTGATATTGTCTAGAGATTGTGTGATCACACATCTGGTTCTAAGTCACTGCCATGAAAAACAATCAGCGGCAAAGCAGAAGACAGACTCTACATCAGGGGTCACCTACTCTGGTCCTAAAGGGCTACCATCCTGCACGTGTGAGCTGTTTCTTTGCTCCCACACACCTGATTAAAATAAATGAGTAATTAACAGGTTTGTGCACAGTTAAATGTGTATAAGGAGAGGATTAAATTACGCCATTCAGGTGTGGTGGAGCAGGAAACACAGAAAACCAGTAGGATGGTAGCCATCGAGGACTGGAGTTGGTGACACCTGCTCTAAATTAACTAAGAGCAAATGGGTACAGGGTCATGGGGGGAGTAAAGTTCAACAGAATGTGCAGACCAAATGAAATTTGAAAGATGGCAGTGCTACAAACAAACTGTGTGGAGCCCTACAAACAATTTTCTTACTGTTGGATGAATTGCTATTGGCCTTTTATTTATTTATTTTTTACCAAACAAGCTAAAAAAGAAAGCAAAAGACATGGAAGATACATTTACTTGTCTATCTTCAAGAGCAGTTCACATTGAAATGTTTAATGACTTAAAGTGGGAGTCAAGGCATGGAAGGAGACTTATTTCAAGCTGATTTCCTGTTAGAAGAACCTGGAAAAGGGCGCTGCCTGCATGGAGAACAGAGAGAGCAGCACTGAGGCGTTGACTGGCAGCAATGATTTTGGATGTTTACTGTTTTGATGTTTTGTACTATTATATTGTGTTGTTATATGTGCAGCGCTTTGGTCAATGAGAATTGTGTAAATGTGTTTTAGAAATAAAGCTGAGTTGAGAAACTGACTGCAGGAAGGAGAATTCCCTGTTCACCTCCTTCGTTAGGAAAAGGAGCAGGAGGATGTTTTTCTTAAGGAGGCGAGCGGCTCCGAGTGCCAACGTGTCATATCAGCAGGTGAGTGGTTGAGTCGGGTGGAGATGCTGCGAGACTCAGCAGGAGTCCAGTGCAGTGTAGCCACATAGTACGGTACAGACGCCATCACCCTGCAGCAGCTCTACATCCGTCCACTGTGGCTGATTCTAAATCAATGTGGAGCAGAGTTTCAACCTGAAGATGGAGATCTAATTATGGTTTGGGCTGAAATATTACATTTTATGTAAGTTGCGCTAAACTGCCAAAATAATGATTACACATATGTACAGCACTATTAGACAATCACCTATACAAGTTATCAGCAAAAAAAAAGCTAATTTAGGAATTACTCTTTAACAACAGGTGCCTTTATTAATGTTCTGTGCTGTTTTATAGCCAAATAAATCAGACCAAGGGAAAACTATGTATGAGCAAAAACGTTAACTTGAGGGGCCAGAGGGGTTGGGTGAGGTGAGATAGATGCTGGTTGAAGGCAGGGGACCTTAACAATCTGATCCTCAACTACACTGAATGAATTTTATTTGTGCATGACACGATCTACCCCTGCAGACCTAATCACTTGTGCACCAATGACCGTACCTCACTGGCGGGGCCGTGCAGTGTGCACTCCACTATTTTTGTGGTTGGTAGATCTCTTTGATCTGCTCTGTACAAAGTAACTCGTGAGGTGCAAAAGTAGGAAGCTAGGCAGCAGTTTTTTACTGCAGGATTGACAGGAAGAGCCCTCACCCAGGGCAGTTTCAAGGCAATTTAAAGGCCACGGTGAAATACAACCCTGTGGTTTCTCACTCCCAGAAGCTAGAAGTAACGGATTACACTTACTCGTGTTACTTTAATTCAGTAACTTTTTTGTGCTTTGAGTAATTTTTAAAGTCAGTACTTTTACTTTTACTTGAGTATGTTTTTTTTAAGTATTGTAGCAATCATGTCCGTTGCTGAGCAGAAAAATATTTATACTCATAACAAATTACAATTTTTTTTCTTTGCAGCGTTGGAACAGAAGAAGAGACACCTTCACGGGCACTGTCTCACACCCGGGGGATGTGGGTGTACACTTTTTATAATGAGGATGGTGAACACTCACACTTTTCCCGTAGTTTTGCTGTAAAACATCAGTTCAGTCCTTCTGACTGTATATCCCTTTTCTCCCCCCCTTTCCTGTTCCTCTTAAAAACCCACAAATTCGGCTCGGTTCTGTAGCTAGTTCCGTGTTTGAAATGTGATTCCCCAACTGCTCTGCACCGCTAGAGTGGTGAAAACCAGGCACGCTCACTACAAGCTGATTCCCGACGTGCTCTGCACATACAACAGAATGGCTGCAGCCTCTGTGAGGTAGAGCTGCTGGACCCGGTTCCATGTGAGTGCATGAACCCAGGAGTTGCTTCTTGATGGCAAAGATGTGATGATTTAGCTTGTTTCTTTATTTTACTGAAGAACAAAAGATTAAATTATTACCAAAACTTTCAAAACTAATGTTTTTTCTTGAATAACAGAAAAAAGTTCATATTTAACTATGAAAGGGGACTTTAACATTGTGCTGTGATGATTGGGGGGTGGATATAGAAAACCGATTGTTGTTGAGAACCGGTTCCCGCTGTTTCAATTCCTAGAACTCATTTGTCATTTTTGTAAATGATGTCACCACGCACGTTGTGTAGCTTACGCATTTACTCAGCAAGAATCAGAGCGCCAAAGCTCTGAGGAAGACTCAACAAGGTAAAAACAACATTCTGCTGTGTTAAAAAAGAACTAATGCAGTTAGATGAAATACGCAGAATGAACGTACAAAAGATGCTTAAAGAAAGCTTCAGTACTCTTCCACCTCTGCCAATCAGGAAGCCAGGAGACGAATGCGCTGCACGCTCCTCCTCTGCCATATTTTTTACTTCAAAGCCACTTTTGATCTTGAGGTTTTGTAAGGTTTGTCATCTGAAATGTTCACGTTCGGACACCACACACTGGTGTTTTTTATTGTTCTCTCATGTTTAGAAAGTGAGATCCTATTCTAAGCTAAACTGATGACATCCCCAGAGAGGAGAATTATTGATCACGTTTGGAAATGCATAAAAGGATTAAAATTTATTTCTTAACAATCTAAGTCAGATTGACACGTGGTCTATTTACTTGTCGCTTGAACCCTCGTGCATGAAAGGGACCCAGCATTTTGACATTTTTCTAGATGTTGTTCTTGTTGACCCCCCCCCACACACACAACAGAGCTCTGCAAGTCGCTGCATTGTTTCCTCTCAGCGCTGCCGTCACTCTGAATCTGACACTGCTGTTGTGTGTCAAGGTGTCAGCGATGAAAAACCCATTTCAAATCCAATTTGACTGTCCAGGCTGAGAAGCTAGATCCCATTAGTTTGACATTAAAGTGACAACAGAAAAGCCGATCTGTGGGAGGAGAGTGCAGACAAGGTGCAGACAGATCAGAAAGGTTGGTGTTGGGGTGCAAGAGCCTTGTTAGTTCTGCCTCTCACAGGAAGCTGATCTCCCTAATCAGAATAATGAGCTTGTCAGTGCACAATCCTCATCTTCTAATTCCTTCCAATCAGACAGAATCTACAACACATTAGCACAACTTAGCACGTTCTCATATTCACATGCTGTTTCTTGAGAGCCTTACCTCACGCTGGCTCTTGCACTTTCAGAAGCACCTGCAACTTGACCTCAGCTCAAGTTTCAAGGATTCAATGACAGCAGAACAATATTTGCTTATCAAATCGATAATAGCCCTTAATGACCTGAACGTCTCAACCAGCTGTGACCAGCGGGAGAGAAAAATGTGAGTCAAACCATTGAATATAGAAATCACTGAAGCTGAGCAGGAGGAACAGAAAAGTCAGGATTGTTCAGGTGGGGAGGGATTTAAGGAAGGCTGTCAACCATGTATTCCCATTTTTAATTGTTTGTGGATCCGAGGAATGTTTGGTGTCACTCACTTGTCTGTTCTTTGGTGTGTTCCAAATGAGAGCTGAAGCACTTGGACTTCCATCTTGTCCTTTGTACTTAAACATCTGGCAAGAATTACTGTGTCACTCATTTAGATTAAGCTCATCACACAGCCAGTTTATTTCCTTATTTGTTTATGTGAAGACTCAGCTCGTTTCCAAAATACAAACATCAGAAAAGACTAAGTATATCAAGCACATATACATAAACTGCCCAGTCAAAAAAAAAAAAGTTGTGAATTTAACTCAGCAAATATGTAGGAGACTCCTACTGGATAATCACTGCACGGGCGATTATCTTTCAGCTGACAACAAGTTATCTAACTCCAACTGGTGCAATGAGCTGCTTCACATTTATTAAACAACCATGTGGAAAGACACATCTGGTGCTTCTGGAAAAGATGTTAGTCTGTTTGAGAAAGGTCAGGGGTCTCATTTATCAAACATTGCGTAGAATCCTTACTAAAACCGTACTTAAGCTCAGCAAAAAAATGTACTTACGCCAAGTAGGTTTGTGATCTATCAAACATGGAGCACGCACAGCTGCACGCAATCCCCGCTTCATAAATCAGAGACTAACGAGATAGGTTCTCAGCAGCATTTTAGTCACGTGTGTGTGTGAGAGAGTGTGTGCGCATGTGTGTATGCGTGTGGGGGGTCTTGTTCTGTGCGCGCATGAAGCAGTACAAGTGATAATGCTGCAGGATTTCATAATTGTATCCTTCTCAGCAGCAGCACTGCAGGTGCTCTCCATGTCCAAAATGTGCGTAAGCCAGGTCCTTAGTCAACTTAAAGTTGTGCACATTTTTCCGGTAAGTTTTCTTTCATAAATCCCAAAGTTTGCGTGGAAAGTCGCATACGCAGTTTTCCAACCCCGTTTTGTGTGTAAGCAAGCTTGGTAAATGAGGCCCCAGGACATTGGCATCGAGCAGAGAAAACATCTAAGAAGATGCAGAAACGACTAAAGCTGGGTTAAGAGTTATTAAAACTGGTCTGATGAGGCCAGATGGACCCTGTTCCAGAGTGCTGGTGCATCAGGGTAAGAAGAGAGGCAGATGAAGTGATGCAACCACTTACTGGCTGTTGCCATGTAGGAATTAGTGCCAGAATACAAGGGAAAAGGGGTCACACACAGTAAGCTGATAGGTAGATAGAAAAATGTAATATGTAGCGCTATCTTTTTGGGTGTTATATGACAGTGAGCGCTTACTATGCTATTTACGGTAATTATGCCTTCGACATTTAGAGGAAGTGTGGTTGCCGTCTTGCTGTTAGCTTGCTGATATATTTCTGAATGACTCATTTAAGATAGTAAAACGCCATTGACTAATAATTCACTTGACACACATTTCACTCTAATACCGAATTGTTAGTCATTGAAAAGGCAGCTTTTTAAAATAATCTGTTTAAAATATAAGGACTAATACACACACACACACACACACCTATCTATCATCTATCTATCTATCTATCTATCTATCTATCTATCTATCTATCTATCTATCTATCTATCTATCTATCTATCTATCTATCTATCTATCTATCTATCTATCTATCTATCTATCTATCTATCTATCTATCTATCTATCTATCTATCTATCTATCTATCATCTGTCTATCTATCTGTCTATCTATCTATCATCTATCTATCTATCTATCTATCTATCTATCTATCTATCTATCTATCTATCTATCTATCTATCTATCTATCTATCTATCTATCTATCTATCTATCTATCTA
>SSNQ01034524.1:725549-737602 GCA_006942095.1 Nothobranchius kuhntae | reverse complement strand
TCTCTGACCTGGAATAGCTTCTGAATACAATCCGGATACTATATGAAAACACCATCAGAACTAAAATACCAAGTATTTCTTTATAAAACATCTAAGGCTGAAATATTATAGATTGAGTCAAATAATTACTAAACGTTTACGTTTAAGATTGTTTTCAGGAGGAGGAATGTTTCTGTGTAAAAACTCATGAAAAATTCCTTTTTTCCAATTTTAGCTGAAAAGCTTTTGGAATTGTTTCAGTAGGACGTCAAGTCCAAACAAAACCAAGACCGAGTGTATTAGTGCTGTCTTAAAACGCTCTGATCAAATCAACTTTATTTATATAGCACTTTTCATACAAAACAATGCAACTCAAAGTGCTTCACAGATTTAAATGGCCCCATAGAGCCCATATTCCCATCCCAGCCCCCCTCCCCAAGTATAAAACAAATTACAGTTCCCCTCCTGCAACCAATTTGCAAGGTGGACATACACTCACCCAGACACACACACACGCACACACACACACACACACACACACACACACACACACACACACACACACACACACACACACACACACACACACACGTGAACAACAGAGTAAACAATAGGCTGAGTTCAGATGGATCAGGTAATGGACGACACATCATCAGCAGAGCCATCTGCCCTGACAGCAACACCAAACTGAACCTATAGACCACTGTGTTTCAGATTCCATGGCTATTTACATGTAATAATGTGTATGTTTCCATCTGCTCAGTCCTCAGACCGTATCCAGCAGTAGTTTGTGAAAATGAAATACTCTGTAAGGCTGCAGCAATATCTTTGAAAGTCAGATCCAACATAGACCACCACCATATTAATGCAAATATTTTCAATGCTACTGCTATTTTTGCAGCCACTATCTTACAAAATCTATTTTCTGCATTGATTTTGCAGTCTACTGCAGGGCCAGATTAACACTTTGTTGTACCCTGGGCAACACTATTAAAGGGCCCCATCATCATGACCCAAGGATCACCATAATATGGTCACACACAGAATATTTTACTGTAATATGCAGTAAATATACTCAATACTTGAATGCCTGACGTCACGTAACCCTCTCAGGGTAACCTTTGACCCACCTTGTGTGTACTGGTCAATGAGGAGAGGGTCTTAACTTGAGGCCCTCTCTTCATTGGTCAGTCTGCATGAGACTGACTCAACTGCTCTCATCTGATGTTCAAAGTCATAGGCAGCGAAGCGTCTCTGTGCAGCGCAAAAGCCCGGGTGGACAGTTTGTTTAATATTGGGTGACCATATTTCCATTTCCAAACAAGAGGACAGGGGATCTGTGCCTATGACGTCACACTATGGCAACGCCACACAAACCACGTTGGGACCCATTTTTTTGTAAGAACTAAATTAATATCAGATTCTGCCAATAAAAGGGCTCTAAAACAATTCATATGTAAATATTTAGCATATTTATTGCAAAATCTCATTTTTCTACTTTAGTGCTGCAACAAGGTTGTATTGATAATAAATTATTATACCTTTTGTTTTACTACAGCATCGGTAAGCTTCCTGTGCACAGATTATTAAGGATGCTTGTTTCAGCTGTGAGATTAGACGATAGGATCAATGAAAGAGAAAGTTTGTCACACACTCCATGGAAACTTTCAGAGAATCCACAAATAGTGGCTTTCAAATGATTTTGTTACTTTTAGCAAGTTTAGAAAAGCAGCAGATGAGACAGCATGTCTGATAATTTAGTTTTTCATCTGATAATATTAGAACATGTCAGTGATGTGTGAGGGGCTTTTATAAACACCATATAACTAACACTACTGGAGAGGGTATGAATTACACAGAGGCTTCTGGGGCACCCAGTTATGGGGTTGGGGGGTGTTCTGTTGTGCCTTGGCCCCCAAAATGCCTTGAAACGGCCCTGGGTGTGTGACTGAGTTTTGAAGGTGATCTGAATTGTATCAGATGTATAAATATTACATGTGTGTATAACTTATTGTTTTATACAAGTAAAAACGTGTAGTGGAGATAAATCTACCTACATTTTACTTTTCAACACTTTGTTTTGTTTTCTTGTTTTATTTAACTGTTTTCCTGTCCTGTCTGTCTCTCATCTTCCTGCATCTCCTCTAAACTCTCCAGAAAAACTGCTACCTGGATTCTTACTTTTTCACCTTATCTGTTAACTTTTGAGCAGACCAAAGGGATCTCCTGACTAATTTTTTGGTTACACCACTTTGAGAATGGACCGTGCGCTGGACGCAGCAGCCTGGAGTGCTGCGCACCAACGATCAGCGCTCTGCCGCTCTCTGTGCTCTCTGCTCAAAAGAGTCCATGAATGATGTAATATAGGTAGAAAACTTTTTTCCAGCTCCCCTGGATGTGTAGGATATCCAGCTCCCCCATAATTCGATCCCTGCTCCTGGATGAAAAACCGGACATTTTCATCAATACAAGAACACCCCCCGGACGACCCGGACAGAGAGTGAAAAGTGGACATGTCCGGGGAAAAGAGGATGTATGGTCACCCTAGTTTAATATAAAGCGGAAGATTACAGATACAGTATTTTGCTCGTGCCCTTGCTGCCCTAGGCCTGGGCCCTTGAGAGTCTGTGGGCCCCTGGGCAATTGCCCAGTTGGTTAATCCGGCCTTGGTCTACTGTTATTTCTGCAGATGGTTAGAGCATTCCTGCCAGACCTGATGTTTTGGTGATTGGTAGATTGATAGATTACATCTGATGGGATTTTGTGTATTGAGCAGCTTGGTTTAACTGTGCCTCATTAGCTCCTTCTTTGCTAAAATCATTCAGGAAAGTATCCAAAGAGGGAAAAATAATTATTTCACATACATGCTTTATCACAAATGAGCAGTCTGCCTGTAGGTAAAAATAACAGCATCTCACCCATTAATTCCTAATGGGCGAGACTCCAGTATGCAGTTCTTTCCTCCACATTAATCATCTTTCCAAAGTTAGTAGTTTTGCTTTCACACCGGGTGTTCAAACATGGATTTGGCTTCAGGGCTGTGATTTACAGCATAGCTGAGCTCAAACCACATTTTTAGGATAAATCTGAGGCTGTTTGCAGCCGGGACAGACGAACTAAAACCTTCGTCTTAGATGTGTTCGTGAACCAAACTAGATGGACTCTGTCTGATGAACACATCTGACCAAACAAAGCCACTCTCCAACATACAGGGACACAGGGATAACCAGCACTGTGACAGTGACAGCACATCCATGTCAAAGCCTGATGAAACCACTAAGTGCTGGAAAGAAAACAAATCTGGGGGCTTAATTCAAAAGTGCAGTAGAGCAACAAATGGAACAGGGAGGAGGCAGAGCCTAATGCACTGTATGGCTGATGGTTCGGTGCGTTCAGACTTTTCAAAACGTGGAGCTTCAAATGTTTTTATGGTTTATTTCCTTTTTTTCTTAGGTTTGTTAAAATAAAACAAATGCCAATAAATTCAGCTGTCTTTGTGTGAAACAGCTACACACACACACACACACACACACACACACACACACACATATAGACTGAGGAGGTGAGGTGAGTGGAGACAGGGAACAGGTGTGATGATTACTGATTACAACCATGAGCAGGAGTGACTAGTTAACTGAGGCCCTGTCCACACGTAGCCGGGGATCTGCGAAAACGTAGATATTTTTCTACGTTTTGGCCTGTCATCCTCACGAAAACGGAGTTTTTTCACACGAAAACGGATCTTTTTAAAAACTCCGGCCAAAGTGAAGATCTGCGTTTTCTCCGTTTTGGGTGTCTGCGTGTGGACGGACAAAACCGGAGTTTTAAGGTCCGCAACGTCACTTTCCGCGACAAAACAATGCTGACATCACGTGTGCGACCTGTGTTTACACTAGCCGACAGCATGGATGCCCTCAGAGCTACGCTCTGTCACTACCCGATCCATCAATTGTCCAAGCGCTTTCTGCTTGTTTGTTTTTGCAAGCGGAATTACTGCTCCTTGCGGAAGACCACAGACGAAGGACGAGGTTAAGAACGGGGGAAGTACTGCCGCCTACAGGTCTGGCATGTCCTTAACAACGTATTTATCCGTGTACGCGTGGACAGTTTTTTTTTTAAACGCGGTGGTGTGGATGAAAGTTTTTGGAGGGGCGGATATTCGTTTTTAAAAAAACCCGGCTACGTGTGGACTAGGCCTCAGTAGAGGCAGAAACACAAGACACAGGGAGGATAGGAAAATAACGGAACTGGATGATAAAAGAAACTAAAGACAGAAGGAGGATTAACGTAACTAAGACAAACAAATCCTGGACGGTACTGAAAGTCTGGGAGGAATACGGATAAACTATGAAACTGATGATTCTAAACAGGATCTCACAAATGAAAACTGATGACCAGAGGAACAAAACAAAAGTTAACTGAGGAAAACTAAGATTAGATAAATAAACTAACAGCTGAGGAAACACATTATCAGCCAAAAGGATCTTCACATGCTCCAGCAGCAGTGAGTTGAAATCACCGGAGCCCAGATTAACTCAGCTGAGGCAAAGCACGTCAGAAAAGTACAGAATACCAGAGAATATGCGCTGATATGAACGATCGCAAGTGAATTGTTTTGTTTTAGTGGAGCGATTTTGTGAATGTTACAGCGGCCGCGCGCAGGATGCAGCTGGAGTAGTTGAGCCGTTACCGCTGCGTCCTCTCTGCCCGCAAAGCTGAGTCCATAAATGACGTCATATATGCAGATACTGCAACTTTTTTCGGGTTTCCCGCAATTTGAATTTTTAAGAAACGCAGCTTGATTCTGGGTTTAAAAATGCATTGTAATTACCGCGTTACTGACAATTGTACCGAGTAAATATTACCATTTTATTTCCCTGTAATGCCTTACATTACCACAGTACAGTAAAAAGCAATGCATTACAGTAATTAATTACTTTTGTACCGCGTTACTCCCAACACTGAATACCAAATAGATAAACAATACAATGGGAAACGAAACTGCACTGGGAACATGGGAGAACTAAATGAATGCTGGGGGAAATGGGACCAGAGGACCAGACAAGCAAAGGCATGGAAAAGGGGAGACATGGAAGGGACTGGGAGAACACGGGACACAGTACATGACAGAAACAGACTGATGCCTTTTAATTCCTGTTAAGTAAATAAAAATGCTAACAGCTTGTGTGTTTAGTCCATCTCATTTAATCAGTAAACTAGGTGTCTTCCATCAGCTCTGATATGTTTTATTAAAACATATGGGTTTGCTTTCATCTGTAGTGTTACTCAGACATAAAAAAGAAATTAAAAGTCAAGTTAAGCCAACATCTAATAATGTAGAATTTATAATGATCCGTTCTGTTTTATAGAATCTCTTTTTTCCGTGATATGAGCCCAATAAAAAAAATGAATCTTGATAAATTACTCTTCATTCAGCACCACTGTGTGAGTGTTTTGCCACGTTTCTGGCTCTAACGTAGGGCTGGACAACATATAAAAACAAGCATTTTGATAAATAAACAATTAGGGATGAGCGAGTACACCACTATCTGTATCTGTATCTGTTCAACCATCTAACTTATGGCCTTGTTCGAGTTGAGCAGCGCCTCGCCTGGAAAGCAGACAAGAGCAGACGGACACAGGAGGGGGAGTGGCTGAAAGCCGGCGTTTAAGTCGGACAGATTTCCCTACATGTGTAGCTCGCGGGTGACGATGGATGAAGATATCGCGTTAGAGTTCATACTTGCTTAATTATTTATTTTAATTCTGGTGCCCGTTAGCAACCGAAACACATCCTCACATGCTTGTGGATGTCATATATTGCATATGGAGACCTGACTGTAATAATAAGTGTAGCCCCCTGGGTTACACAGTTTACTTAAAGCCCTTCAATGTAAACCAGGTTTGGCATTACTTTGTATCAACATGAACAGTGAGGTGCATGTATAATGTAAACATACTAAAGTTATGCATTTTACATTGAGTATTTTTCAGCTGAGAACAGGCCTCTGATGAGAAATGTTTGTTTCCATTTATGTGTGTATTATTGTTTTGTTGATTGTTTAGTCTAAGGACGTTGGACTGAATTTTAAACTAATGAAAGCTGTGTAGGAGCAATAGCAAGCTATGAACTCTAGGGGGAGCTCTGGGGAAAGTTCGAGAAGAGGCAGATGGCGGGAAGGTGCTGAGGAGGAGAGAGACTGCAGCCTGTGGATACGAGGATTCAGAGAAAAAAGACAGAAGGACGCACTCCGAAACTTTCGGCCCAAGGCAAACTTAATCGCTGTGATTAGGGACTGATCGGGAGCTGGTTGGAGAAGGAGACGCAACGAGAGGCAGAGGAGTGGTGTGGGGAAGTTCGCTGAGGACGTCTGGATTCCTGTTTTCGGACGGAGGACACAGACACCTGCCGATTCGCTGAGGACATCGGGTTTCGTGTCTTGGGGTGAGGATGCCTGCTCTGTGAATCTGTCAGGGCGTCTGAAGGAAAGGTTTTGCATGCTTCATAATCATCGCACAGGCCTGCAACGGAAAAAAATTACGGTACCGAACTGGGTGTGTGTGTGTGTGGGTGAGTGTGGGCCCACGTGTGGATTTATACTGAACTTGGTATTATTTTTTGAGAAATGTATGGAGGTCGGTTAATGACCAATGTTAAATATGTTCATTGAAAAAACAAACTGATTTGGTTATTTGATTCAAAGACATTTACAATTTTGGTAATTTGATTGCTTTCTGGTTAAATGAACAGTTGATTTATTCTATGTGAGTTCCTTATTAAAGATCATTTTCATTAGAAAGTGGTCGGGGCTTATTCTGGTTTAAGTGATAATGCTAATGTAATGGTTTGAGAGCAAAAGGAAAAGATTACTTTACCTTAGGTGAACCTGCTAGGTTTCTACCAGAAATCAACGAACCCAAGAAGACACCCCACCTGTTTTAGATTCTAGTGCACAGTTACTAGACTGGGTAAGGGGGTGCTACATAAGTAAGGGTTATCAGCTGTAGGTTTAGGCCCTGTCCACACGTAGCCGGGGATCTGCCAAAACGTAGATATTTTCCTGCGTTTTGGCCTGTCATCCACACGAAAACGGAGTTTTTTCACACGAAAACGGATCTTTTTAAAAACTCCGGCCAAAGTGAAGATCTGCGTTTTCTCCGTTTTGGGTGTCTGCGTGTGGACGGACAAAACCGGAGTTTTAAGGTCCGCAGCGTCACTTTCCGCGACAAAAAAATGCTGACATCACGTGTGCGACCTGTGTTTACACTAGCCGGCATCACGGAAGCTTTCAGAGCTGCGCTCTGTCACTACCCGATCCATCAATTGTCCAAGCGCTTTCTGCTTGTTTGTTTTTGCAAGAGGAATTACTGCTCCTTGCGGAAGACCACAGACGAAGGACGAGGTTACGAACGGGGGAAGTACTGCCGCCTACAGGTCTGGCATGTCCATAACAACGTATTTATCCGGGTACGTATGGACAGAGTTTGTTTTTAAAACGTGGTGGTGTGGATGCAAGTTTTTGGAGGGGCGGATATTCGTTTTTAAAAAACCCCGGCTACGTGTGGACTAGGCCTTAGTGTGCTCATGGGAAACATGACAAAAGAACACAAACCACATTCCTCTTTATGGCCTATATAGTCATCATCAACGTTACATGATTTAAAGAATACATGTGACCAACTAACATTTTGCATTCAACCACCGGATGTTTGGATCAAAATGTGAACCAATCAGAACTTAGATCAGGTGAGAGCCAGGCGTTTCCCGTCATGCCCTAGGTTTTGCAGCCGGTGGAGAGCAACTGCAGCGCCTTGCTCCAAAATCTGCGGCCGCCTTGATCTCACTAGGTTATTGTTGCCTACGTAGGCATGATGTCAGAGCAAGTCGGCGTCAAGTCGGACACAAATCTAACCGGCAAGCACTGCACGCCGATCACCGCTGATCTAATCTGCGCAGAACTGGCTCATCTCGAACACGGCCTATCTGTATCTGTACTCGGAGTGGGTGTGGCCTAACCCGGAAGCGGGTGTAGTTTAACCGGAAGTGGGTGTGGTTTGCATCAATACGTTTTTTTTTCTTCTTTTTTTCCATGTCCTGTCTGGCTGTGAAGCAAACAGAATTGATGTCTGAATGCTGGTGACAAGCCTTACAGATTTACTCTCAGGTGGAGCATCAAAGCGGGAACAGGGGGAGGTTCCACAAAAATAAACAATAATGAACAAGAGTCTGCTTCTAGACCTGCAAAAAGAGAGAAGAAAAAAAAACAAAAAACAAAAAAATTGGGACACAACAATACAACAAGAACAAGCTATCAATGCTTCAACTTGATGAAAAAATATATAATCAACATTGTTTAACTGAACAATCACACGATAATAAATCAAAGTGCATTAAGTGCCCCCCATAGCCTTAAGACATGTGTTGAACGTGCCCAAGTCCATACTTATGAGAGCACCATGTGAGCACCTGTGTGTGTACACGCGCTTGTTTATGTAAGGTTTCTCTATAGGAGCGCCCAATAGAGAGTGTGAAGGATCACAGATCTGCCCCCTAAAGATGTGTAGGAGACAGGGGGAGCTCCAAGTCCCAGAGATCCAGGAGTTGCCCCAGAGTACAGGAACCCCAAGGAGACTGCGACCAGAAAAGCCCCCGCCCCCCTCGAGAGGCGCAGAGGATCGCCCCGGGGGGCCACAACCAGCAGCCGGCAGAGTCCCGGAGATATCGGCAGCAAGCCCACAGGCCCGTCCGCAGCCTCCCACCCCCTAGCCGGCCGAGCCCGGGACCCAGCGACCCGGGACCCAGGGGCGACCACCCCCCGCCGGGGACCCAGCAGAGCCCAGGGACCCAGACCCCACCAGGCAGCCAGGTCAGGCAGATGCCAAAAATCTTAAACTCCCTGACTCGGGAGCCACGACCCAGGCAGACCAAGGCACCGCACTCCACACCAGGTGTGGCAGAGAGAGGGGAGACGAAGATCTATATCATAAAAAGAAGTCCCAGGAGAAGGGAGGAGTCGAAGGCCCCACCTGACATATACAGTCATACACAAACACAGTCACACACTCCCTCCCTCATGCTCACACATACACATACAACCAAAGACTTGCAAAAATGCATGCCGGACACCCACTCATGCTCCCCATACACACCCTATTCACTCTGGTCTTGGTACTGCTGCACATGGGGTACAACCATTACCGGTTCCCAGAGTTCGACCCTTTCTACTGGGGTGCTGATGAGCAGGCTCCCCCGCCCAACGCTGAGTACAGCAACCCACCACCCCAGACCCCAGCCGGACGGCCAGATCTCCCTCCTAGCCTCCAGCCCCAGGAAGCCAAGCGACAACAGAGGTGTGCTAAGACCCCTAGTCTCCCTCCACCTGCTCCAATATGGTGTTAGTGACTGTTGATGAGGTGTATTCCATGGCTGTGGTGAGCGGGCAGTGCGGGCATCGTCTGGCCTATGCCAGCTGATGATACCACACCACCCCACTTGCACCCACAGCCCTCAGTGTCTAAGTGCAGTTTAAAATTGGAAGTGGGCACCGGCACTTGGGATGAGGCTGAGAAATCCCCCTGCCAAATGCCGTTGAATGTGCTCACTCCCAAGGCCCTAAGGCCCTCATCCGAAACGAGTATCCGGCTCATTCCTATAAACAAGTCAATTATGAACAAGAGTCTGCTTCTAGACCTGCAGAACAAGAAAAACAAACAAACAAAAAAGGGACACACAACAACAGGAGCAAGCAATCACTACATCAACTTGATAAGGAAATATAAAATCAACATTTTTTTTATCACACAATAATAAATCACAGTGCATTTAGTGCCACCCACAGCCTTAAGACATGTTGAAAATGCCCAAGTCCATACTTATGAGAGCACCATGTGAGCACCTGTGTGCGTACACGCACTTGTATATGTAAGGTTTCTCTATAGGAGCTTCCAATAGAGAGTGAGAGGGGCCACAGATCCACCCCCAAAGATGTGTAGGAGATGGAGGGAGCTCCAAGTCGCAGAGATCCAGGAGCTTCCCCAGAGCACAGGGACCCAAAGGAGACTGCGACCAGAAAAGACATGCCCCCACCAAGAGGCGCAGAGGATCGTCCCGGGGGGCCACAACCAGCAGCCGGCAGAGTCCCGGGAGATATCAGCGGCAAGCCCACAGGCCCACCCGCAGCCTCCCACCCACAAGCCGGCCGAGCCCAGAACCCAGCGACCCGGGACCCAGGGGCGACCAGCTCCACCGGGACCCAACAGAACCCAGGGACCCAGATCCCACCAGGCAGCCACCGGGATCAATCAGGCAGACGCCAAAAATCTTAAACCCCCCTGACCCGGGAGCCGCAAACACTCAGGCATACCAAGGCACCACACTCCACACCAGGTGCGGCAGGGGGAGGGGAGGCGAAGATGTGTAGCAGCACAAAAAGTTCCAGGAGTGATGGTGAAAGTGGTGACTGTTTTGTAACCATTTGTTAAAAATCAGTTAATGCATTTTGTCTTCACAGGCTTCCGTAGAAGGAAACACGGCATCCCTTGTGGCGTCGCCCAGAAACTTAGACCCACTCCATGTATTTAGATCTGATTTTTATGGTTAGGTGTTACGAAGCCACCAATATTTTTCAACAACTGGGCATCATTTTAATTTACAACAACATTTCGATGGATATTTCCAGAGATTAATGGTAAAAACTATTGATAGGTAAAAACTGATTATCAAACAGTTACCTCACTCCAAATGTTTGCAGGAATTCCTTTCTAATCCGTTCTGCTTGAGGTACTTATTTACATTTAAATATTTACAGCAACTCCTTTCTGCTTTAGGCACATTTGTTCTATTATAGAGGCCAAACCAGCCAAACTGGGAATCTCTTATGCAGGAACGCTGTCCTGCCCTGGCCAAGAGACTCGTTGGCCTATTATCTGAAGCATCCCTTTTGTCTTCTGTGGATTCCTGAGGCCAAGGGTTTTTTTGAGGAATGTATGGGTCTGTGTGTTCTTGCAAATAAATACTCTCCAGAGTTTCGACTCGGTGTGAGAGGAAATTGGCTTTCGACTGGTGTGGATTGATTCTTCTTCTCACCCTTTGCAAAGTATCTCACTTTGCAAAGTATGTGTTTGTTGTCTGTCTAAGGGTTGTTTACAATTTACCAAATCATGAATCTAATCCCTCTGGGTGTGCTTAGAATTTCTTTGAGGTAATATGGGAGTAATATAGAAATTACCCAACAACTACACATTGTCACTTAAACTGCTTTCAATAAAGGACAGACAACAAGGAAATTAAACTCAGTTCTATATTGAAACGTCTTTAGTTTTCTAGGGCTGAGCGATTTCAGGAAAACATTAAGATATATTTTTGCTGAAATAGCGATTTAAGTTGGATTTATGGTTTTCTTCAAATAAAGGTTCAGCACATAATTCGCAACATTAAAAGCTTTTAAGTAGATATGAGTGTATGTGTGTGTGAGTGTGTGTAGCCACAGTTGCTATTGCGACAGAGAATTATCCTCTGATATTTTATTAGGATGGTAACAAATCTCAGTTGACAGGTTTTACATCTGCATAAATCTGTGTGGCACTTTATAAATTTGACCCATTTTACATGATCAGAACTTTTTTTTATTACTGCTGACATGTTGTGAAGCTATAAAATATTCAGTCTAGTTGGGATATTTTTATTTGATAGAAGAAGCAGGAACACAACAAAGATCATGTGAGCAATCATTTAAACAAAAACATACATTTTAATGTAAATATAAACACACTTTGCCTTGTTATTGGGAAGCTTTCATTTCCAAATGTGTGTTTTGCCTTGAGGAGGTCAAAGCAAAGTGGGCAGTCTGTTCGGTCCGACTCAGCCTGAATCCCACCATCCTTGATGCCCTGAAGTGCCCTGAGTGTACCAAAACTCCTTGGGCACACAGTTGGTGATCTAGATTTATAAGCAGAAGCATAAGGCTATCCTGTATTATTCACACTGAGGGAGGGTGAGCCAGTCTCACTCGATGGTGGGAGGGGGGTCAAAGGGCTGGTGCCATACGACTCAATTCCACAAGTGTATAGTTTAC
>SSNQ01034524.1:704473-725539 GCA_006942095.1 Nothobranchius kuhntae | reverse complement strand
AGAGTGAAAAGTGGACATGTCCGGGGAAAAGAGGATGTATGGTCACCCTAGTTTAATATAAAGCGGGAGATTACAGATATAGTATTTTGCTCGTGCCCTTGCTGCCCTAGGCCTGGGCCCTTTAGAGTCTGTGGGCCCCTGGGCAATTGCCCAGTTGGTTAATCCGGCCTTGGTCTACTGTTATCTCTGCAGATGGTTAGAGCATTCCTGCCAGACCTGATGTTTTGGTGACTGGTAGATTGATAGATTACATCTGATGGGATTTTGTGTATTGAGCAGCTTGGTTTAACTGTGCCTCATTAGCTCCTTCTTGGCTAAAATCATTCAGGAAAGTATCCAAAGAGGGAAAAATAATTATTTCACATACATGCTTTATCACAAATGAGCAGTCTGCCTGTAGGTAAAAATAACAGCATCTCACCCATTAATTCCTAATGGGTGAGACTCCAGTATGCAGTTCTTTCCTCCACATTAATCATCTTTCCAAAGTTAGTATTTTTGCTTTCACACCGGGTGTTCAAACATGGATTTGGCTTCAGGGCTGTGATTTACAGCATAGCTGAGCTCAAACCACATTTTTAGGATAAATCTGAGGCTGTTTGCAGCCGGGACAGACGAACTAAAACCTTCGTCTTAGATGTGTTCGTGAACCAAACTAGATGGACTCTGTCTGATGAACACATCTGACCAAACAAAGCCACTCTCCAACATACAGGGACACAGGGATAACCAGCACTGTGACAGTGACAGCACATCCATGTCAAAGCCTGATGAAACCACTAAGTGCTGGAAAGAAAACAAATCTGGGGGCTTAATTCAAAAGTGCAGTAGAGCAACAAATGGAACAGGGAGGAGGCAGAGCCTAATGCACTGTATGGCTGATGGTTCGGTGCTTTCAGACTTTTCAAAACGTGGAGCTTCAAATGTTTTTCATGGTTTATTTCCTTTTTTTCTTAGGTTTGTTAAAATAAAACAAATGCCAATAAATTCAGCTGTCTTTGTGTGAAACAGCTACACACACACACACACACACACATATAGACTGAGGAGGTGAGGTGAGTGGAGACAGGGAACAGGTGTGATGATTACTGATTACAACCATGAGCAGGAGTGACTAGTTAACTGAGGCCCTGTCCACACGTAGCCGGGGATCTGCAAAAACTTAGATATTTTTCTACGTTTTGGCCTGTCATCCTCACGAAAACTGAGTTTTTTCACACGAAAACGGATCTTTTTAAAAACTCCGGCCAAAGTGAAGATCTGCGTTTTCTCCGTTTTGGGTGTCTGCGTGTGGATGGACAAAACCGGAGTTTTAAGGTCCGCAACGTCACTTTCCGCGACAAAAAAATGCTGACATCACGTGTGCGACCTGTGTTTACACTAGCCGACAGCATGGATGCCCTCAGAGCTGCGCTCGCTTTATCAATTGTCCAAGCGCTTTTTGCTTGTTTGTTTTTGCAAGCGGAATTACTGCTCCTTGCGGAAGACCACAGACGAAGGACGAGGTTAAGAACGGGGGAAGTACTGCCGCCTACAGGTCTGGCATGTCCTTAACAACGTATTTATCCGTGTACGCGTGGACAGTTTTTTTAAAACGCGGTGGTGTGGATGAAAGTTTTTGGAGGGGCGGATATTCGTTTTTAAAAAAACCCGGCTACGTGTGGACTAGGCCTCAGTAGAGGCAGAAACACAAGACACAGGGAGGATAGGAAAATAACGGAACTGGATGATAAAAGAAACTAAAGACAGAAGGAGGATTAACGTAACTAAGACAAACAAATCCTGGACGGTACTGAAAGTCTGGGAGGAATACGGATAAACTATGAAACTGATGATTCTAAACAGGATCTCACAAATGAAAACTGATGACCAGAGGAACAAAACAAAAGTTAACTGAGGAAAACTAAGATTAGATAAATAAACTAACAGCTGAGGAAACACATTATCAGCCAAAAGGATCTTCACATGCTCCAGCAGCAGTGAGTTGAAATCACCGGAGCCCAGATTAACTCAGCTGAGGCAAAGCACGTCAGAAAAGTACAGAATACCAGAGAATATGCGCTGATATGAACGATCGCAAGTGAATTGTTTTGTTTTAGTGGAGCGATTTTGTGAATGTTACAGCGGCCGCGCGCAGGATGCAGCTGGAGTAGTTGAGCCGTTACCGCTGCGTCCTCTCTGCCCGCAAAGCTGAGTCCATAAATGACGTCATATATGCAGATACTGCAACTCTTTTCGGGTTTCCCGCAATTTGAATTTTTAAGAAACGCAGCTTGATTCTGGGTTTAAAAATGCATTGTAATTACCGCGTTACTGACAATTGTACCGAGTAAATATTACCATTTTATTTCCCTGTAATGCCTTACATTACCACATTACAGTAAAAAGCAATGCATTACAGTAATTAATTACTTTTGTACCGCGTTACTCCCAACACTGAATACCAAATAGATAAACAATACAATGGGAAACGAAACTGCACTGGGAACATGGGAGAACTAAATGAATGCTGGGGGAAATGGGACCAGAGGACCAGACAAGCAAAGGCATGGAAAAGGGGAGACATGGAAGGGACTGGGAGAACACGGGACACAGTACATGACAGAAACAGACTGATGCCTTTTAATTCCTGTTAAGTAAATAAAAATGCTAACAGCTTGTGTGTTTAGTCCATCTGATTTAATCAGTAAACTAGGTGTCTTCCATCAGCTCTGATATGTTTTATTTAAACATATGGGTTTGCTTTCATCTGTAGTGCTACTCAGACATAAAAAAAGAAATTAAAAGTCAAGTTAAGCCAACATCTAATAATGTAGAATTTATAATGATCCGTTCTGTTTTATAGAATCTCTTTTTTCCGTGATATGAGCCCAATAAAAAAATGAATCTTGATAAATTACTCCATTCAGCACCACTGTGTGAGTGTTTTGCCACGTTTCTGGCTCTAACGTAGGGCTGGACAACATATAAAAACAAGCATTTTGATAAATAAACAATTAGGGATGAGCGAGTACACCACTATCTGTATCTGTATCTGTATCTGTATCTGTTCAACCATCTAACTTATGGCCTTGTTCGAGTTGAGCAGTGCCTCGCCTGGAAAGCAAACAAGAGCAGACGGACACAGGAGGGGGAGTGGCTGAAAGCCGGCGTTTAAGTCGGACAGATTTCCCTACATGTGTAGCTCGCGGGTGACGATGGATGAAGATATCGCATTAGAGTTCATACTTGCTTAATTATTTATTTTAATTCTGGTGCCCGTTAGCAACCGAAACACATCCTCGCATGCTTGTGGATGTCATATATTGCATATGGAGACCTGACTGTAATAATAAGTGTAGCCCCCTGGGTTACACAGTTTACTTAAAGCCCTTCAATGTAAACCAGGTTTGACATTACTTTGTATCAACATGAACAGTGAGGTGCATGTATAATGTTAACTGTAAACATACTAAAGTTATGCATTTTACATTGAGTATTTTTCAGCTGAGAACAGGCCTCTGATGAGAAATGTTTGTTTCCATTTATGTGTGTATTATTGTTTTGTTGATTGTTTAGTCTAAGGACGTTGGACTGAATTTTAAACTAATGAAAGCTGTGTAGGAGCAATAGCAAGCTATGAACTCTAGGGGAAGCTCTGGGGAAAGTTCGAGAAGAGGCAGATGGCGGGAAGGTGCTGAGGAGGAGAGAGACTGCAGCCTGTGGATTCGAGGATTCAGAGAAAAAAGACAGAAGGACGGACTCCGAAACTTTCGGCCCAAGGCAAACTTAATCGCTGTGATTAGGGACTGATCGGGAGCTGGTTGGAGAAGGAGACGCAACGAGAGGCAGAGGAGTGGTGTGGGGAAGTTCACTGAGGAAGTCTGGATTCCTGTTTTCGGACGGAGGACACAGACACCTGCCGATTCGCTGAGGACATCGTGTTTCGTGTCTCGGGGTGAGGACGCCTGCTCTGTGAATCTGTCAGGGCATCTGAAGGAAAGGTTTTGCATGCTTCACAATCATCGCACAGGCCTGCAACGGAAAAAAATTACGGTACCGAACTGGGTGTGTGTGTGTGTGGGTGAGTGTGGGCCCACGTGTGGATTTATACTGAACTTGGTATTATTTTTTGAGAAATGTATGGAGGTCGGTTAATGACCAATGTTAAATAAGTTCATTGAAAAACAAACTGATTTGGTTATTTGATTCAAAGACATTTACAATTTTGGTAATTTGATTGCTTTCAGGTTAAATGAACAGTTCATTTATTCTATGTGAGTTCTTTATTAAAGATAATTTTCATTAGAAAGTTGTCGGGGCTTATTCTAGTTTAAGTGATAATGCTAATGTAATGGTTTGAGAGCAAAAGGAAAAGATTACTTTACCTTAGGTGAACCTGTTAGGTTTCTACCAGAAATCAACGAACCCAAGAAGACACCCCACCTGTTTTAGATTCTAGTGCACAGTTACTAGACTGGGTAAGGGGGTGCTACATAAGTAAGGGTTATCAGCTGTAGGTTTAGTGTGCTCATGGGAAACGTGACAAAAGAACACAAACCACATTCCTCTTTATGGCCTATATAGTCATCATCAACGTTACATGATTTAAAGAATACATGTGGCCAACTAACATTTTGCATTCAACCACCGGATGTTTGGATCAAAATGTGAACCAATCAGAACTTAGATCAGGTGAGAGCCAGGCGTTTCCCGTCATGCCCTAGGTTTTGCAGCCGGTGGAGAGCAACTGCAGCGCCTTGCTCCAAAATCTGCGGCCGCCTTGATCTCACTAGGTTATTGTTGCCTACGTAGGCATGATGTCAGAGCAGGTCGGCGTCAAGTCAGACACAAATCTAACCGGCAAGCACTGCGCGCCGATCACCGGTGATCTAATCTGCGCAGAACTGGCTCATCTCGAACACGGCCTATCTGTATCTGTACTCGGAGTGGGTGTGGCCTAACTCGGAAGTGGGTGTAGTTTAACCAGAAGTGGGTGTGGTTTACATCAATATGTTTTTTTTTTTTTTTTCCAAGTCCTGTCTGGCTGTGAAGCAAACAGAATTGATGTCTGAATGCTGGTGACAAGCCTTACAGATTTACTCTCAGGTGGAGCATCAAAGCGGGAACAGGGGGAGGTTCCACAAAAATAAACAATAATGAACAAGAGTCTGCTTCTAGACCTGCAAAAAGAGAGAAGAAAAAAAAGGGACACAACAATACAACAAGATCAAGCTATCAATGCTTCAACTTGATGAAGAAATATATAATCAACATTGTTTAACTGAACAATCACACAATAATAAATCAAAGTGCGGCACTTGGGAGGAGGCTGAGAAATCCCCCTGCCAAATGCCATTGAGTGTGCTCACTACCAAGGCCCTAAGTGTTTTTGTGGAATGTCGTTGGTGGAAGTGTTTAAGGTGCAAATAAAATTGGGGGGCAGGTTGCCACAGGAATGCGGAAATGGGGTCCATACCCGCACTCCCTGACTTGTCCACCCTCCAAGGTCCTATGTGCATGTTTGTGTGATGATGTGAGGGAGCAGGAGGAGAGGAATGTGTGGGGATGGGGAGGAATGGCTGGTTGGGCTTAGCCCTCCAGGGAGCCAGCTCACCCACTGGCCCCAATAGGAGCCTCTGTTGTCAAAATGCCATCCAGAGCATGGAGACCCCAGCCCATCCTGCCAGGGCCCAAAGCAGCAGCATCACAGAGCCTCACAGAGTCCGAGGGCACCAACCCAGCCCCACCCCAGCAGAATATCTACGACCATCCCTGCATTTGCACAACTTCTGGATTATAAAAGACATAGGACATCCAGGTAAGGTTGGGTCCTCCCCCTCCTGGACTTCCCCCTCCCCTGTGATGGGACAGCAGAGGAGCCAAGGTCTACCTGAGGTCCCTGAACCTGAGTCAGGCACTGCTGCATGTTCCTGCCTTCTCCCCAGCAGCATACATGTCAGGACCCGACACCCAAGGCCCCGCCCAGATCCCCACACGGGGCCGGGGACCCCCACACCCCGAGCCTGGGGGGTGGCTGGCAAGGCCCCACCCAGGGGCAATGCAGCTGCCGGGCAGTGACCCACGGCCAATCAATACATTATTTTTAGTCTGCTCAGCAGTTGCTATGTGTATTGTTTATTTGAAAACTATTTACAGAGCAGCCTCAGAGTTGAGATTAAATGTTTTTGATCACAATAGTAAAGGAACTATTACAGAACAAGTTTTTCAGTAACATCAGAACATTAATATTTAAATGCATGAATTAAGAGAGAGAGAGAGAGAGAGAGAGAGAGAGAGAGAGAGAGAGAGAGAGAGAGAGAGAGAGAGAGAGAGAGAGAGAGAGAGAGAATAGGAAAGAGGGATATCAGTGGATCCTGAGTGAAGAAAAGATCTTTTCTATAGCGCCTCTCAAGATAAAGATCACGAGGCGCTTCACAAAAACAAAACATGTAAAATATAAAAAAGAATTTAGAAAATGATTAAAATACATTTTAAATGAGCAAAAAATAGACATTTGTGATTAAAAAATGTAAAGAAAGAGAGAGAGTGAATAGGAAAGAGGGAGTGGATCCTGAGGAAGAGGAGAAAGAGAGGAAAAAAACCTAGGGAGTACTGAAGAAACGTGAGCAACAGTGAATTAAGCACAGAGAGATCCGTTACTGTCGGTGTGTGTGCGTGGACCGACCGGACGCAGACTGAGCTGTGAGCTGCAGAGTTTTGTGTGTAGGGAGGGGCGGGCGCTCTATTTGACTGGCCAATCACAGAGCGTGAAGACAGTCAGTTACCCAATGAGGATTTTCCTTCAGCACGATTACAGATATTTATGAGTTTTACTCGTTTCATGCTCGTACTCGTCAAAAATGCTTTATCCGTAGCGGATACTCGTCTGAAATGAGTATCCGGCTCATTCCTATAAACAATCAATGATGAACAAGAGTCTGCTTCTAGACCTGCAGAATGAGAAAAACTAACAAAAAAGAGGACACACAACAACAGGAACAAGCTATCACTACATCAACTTGATGAGGAAATATAAAATCAACATTGTTTTACTGAACAATCACACAATAATAAATCACAGTGCATTTAGTGCCACCCACAGCCTTAAGACGTGTTGAAAATGCCCAAGTCCATACTTATGAGAGCACCATGTGAGCACCTGTGTGTGTACACGCACTTGTATATGTAAGGTTTCTCTATAGGAGCTTCCAATAGAGAATGAGGGGGCCACAGGTCCGCCCCAAAGATGTGTAGGAGATGGAGGGAGCTCCAAGTCCCAGAGATCCAGGAGCTTCCCCAGAGCACAGGGACCCAAAGGAGACTGTGACCAGAAAAGACATGCCCCCCTCGAGAGGCGCAGAGGATCGTCCCGAGGGGCCACAACTCGCAGCCGGCAGAGTCCCGGGAGATATCAGCGGCAAGCCCACAGGCCCGCCCGCAGCCTCCCACCCACAAGCCGGCCTAGCCCAGAACCCAGCGACCCAGGTCCCAGGGGCGACCAGCTCCGCCGGGACCCAACAGAACCCAGGGACCCAGATCCCACCAGGCAGCCACCGGGATCAATCAGGCAGATGCCAAAAATCTTAAACCCCCCGACCCGGGAGCCGCAAACACTCAGGCATACCAAGGCACCACACTCCACACCAGGTGTGGCAGGGGGAGGGGAGGCGAAGATGTGTAGCAGCACAAGAAGTCCCAGGAGTGATGGTGAAAGTAGTGACTGTTTTGTAACCATTTGTTAAAAATCAGTTAATGCATTTTGTCTTCACAGGCTTCCGCAGAAGGAAACATGGCATCCCTTGTGGCGTCGCCCAGAAACTTAGACCCACTCCATGTATTTAGATCTGATTTTTATGGTTATATGTTACGAAGCCACCAATATTTTTCAACAACTGGGCATCATTTTAATTTACAACATTTTGATGGATATTTCCAGAGATTAATGGTAAAAACTATTGATAGGTAAAAACTGATTATCAAACAAAGTTACCTCACTCCAAATGTTTGCAGGAATTCCTTTCTAATCCTTTCTGCTTGAGGTACTTATTTACATTTAAATATTTACAGCAACTCCTTTCTGCTTTAGGCACATTTGTTCTATTATAGAGGCCAAACCAGCCAAACTGGGAATCTCTTATGCAGGAACGCTGTCCTGCCCTGGCCAAGAGACTCGTTGGCCTATTATCTGAAGCATCCCTTTTGTCTTCTGTGGATTCCTGAGGCCAAGGGGTTTTTTGAGGAATGTATGGGTCTGTGTGTTCTTGCAAATAAATACTCTCCAGAATTTCGACTCGGTGTGAGAGGAAACTGGCTTTCGACTGGTGTGGATTGATTCTTCTTCTCACCCTTTGCAAAGTATCTCACTTTGCAAAGTATGTGTTTGTTGTCTGTCTAAGGGTTGTTTACAATTTACCAAATCATGAATCTAATCCCCCTAGGTGTGCTTAGAATTTCTTTGAGGTAATATGGGAGTAATATAGAAATTACCCAACAACTACACATTGTCACTTAAACTGCTTTCAATAAAGGACAGACAACAAGGAAATTAAATTCAGTTCTATATTGAAACGTCTTTAGTTTTCTAGGGCTGAGCGATTTCAGGAAAACATTAAGATATATTTTTGCTGAAATAGCGATTTAAGTTGGATTTATGGTTTTCTTCAAATAAAGGTTCAGCACATAATTCACAACATTAAAAGCTTTTAAGTAGATATGAGTGTATGTGTGTGTGTGTGTGTGTGTGTGTGTGTAGCCACAGTTGCTATTGCGACAGAGAATTATCCTCTGATATTTTATTAGGATGGTAACAAATCTCAGTTGACAGGTTTTACATCTGCATAAATCTGTGTGGCACTTTATAAATTTGACCCATTTTACATGAACAGAACTTTTTTTTATTACTGCTGACATGTTGTGAAGCTATAAAATATTCAGTCTAGTTGGGATATTTTTATTTGATAGAAGAAGCAGGAACACAACAAAGATGTGAGCAATCATTTAAACAAAAACATACATTTTAATGTAAATATAAAGACACTTTGCATTGTTATTGGGAAGCTTTCATTTCCAACTGTGTGTTTTGCCTTGAGGAGGTCAAAGCAAAGTGGACAGTCTGTTCGGTCCGACTCAGCCTGAATCCCACCATCCTTGATGCCCTGAAGTGCCCTGAGTGTACCAAAACTCCTTGGGCACACAGTTGGTGATCTAGATTTATAAGCAGAAGCATAAGGCTATCCTGTATTATTCACACTGAGGGAGGGTGAGCCAGTCTCACTCGATGGTGGGAGGGGGGTCAAAGGGCTGGTGCCATACGACTCAATTCCACAAGTGTATAGTTTACGCTACATGTGAGGGTTGTTCTTCCATTGCAATGGAGAAAAGACGCTTCTGGGTGGAGCTACTTATAACGGGGCGGTCCTTGTGCTGAGCAACTGTTCTGTTGGTGACGCAGACATGTAAAATTAACATTATTTGATTCTATTAACATTCTTTGCCAACCAGTGTATGTATGCTGAAACATAAGTGCAAATCATGAGGTTAACACACAAGATGCACATTTTATTAGACATGATAAAGCAATATACAGCCAAGCCGGTCATCAAAGACAACCAGCCATTGTGATGGTGGACAAACAACAGAGGACAGCCGTTGTGGTTGATGTGGCGATACCAAGTAATGGTAACATCAGGAAAAAGGAACACGAGAAACTAGAGTACCAGGGCGATAGACAGACAGACAGACAGACAGACAGAGCAGTGATGAATGACTCCACCCCAGTCAATCAAGCTAGAGTGATACGTGTGTGTGTGTGTGTGTGTGTGTGTGTGTACTTGTCTTTATGTTTAAGTGGACAGTTTTGAACTTTAACCTGTAACATGTAAACACGTGTAACTTTAAAAAAAAACTTTCCATAAAAGCTTGAACCCACTTCAAAGAACTAACTGTGCTATAAACAAAAATACATTAGTATGGATTCATGAATGCAATCAAGGAGGAAAGAGCATGAACACACTCTCAGGTACTACTGAAAAGGTCACCAACTCAAACACTCAAGCATGCAAACACACACACTTATGCTTTGATTGCTCCTCACCTCTTCTACATGAGTGGACCTCTGGCCATTGGTGAGGTGCTGGGAGTAAATTACCAACCATTATCCATTAAACGAAAACATTTGGAGCTGCTTCTTTGGTATGTTCTTGCTGTGTCTGGTTTCTAACTGCATTTTTGGTTCTTTTGAAAGCACAGAAAAGTTTGTTTTACCTTGCTGACAGTTTCGTTGGCCAACTGCAAAACTTCCTCAGAGCTGACGCTGATAGTGGCGTCACTTTCTTCTCCGTTTACACATTGGATCGTGCATGGGACTGTCATCGATGAGGGGAGAGGGGGCAGCAGAGGGTGACAACGTCCTCTGCTACCCACAGATAAATGGAGAAGGAAGTGACGCCACCATCAGCATCAGCTCTGAGGGAGTTTTGCAGTCGGCAAAGAAAACTGTCAGCAAGGTAAAAAAAAAGACCTTTTCTGTGTTTTAAAAAGAACCCAAAATGCATTTGGAGCTGCTTTTAGGAAGTTCATGCATCTTTGGACTTCTTTCACTCCACTGTCCATACCTATCGTACATTTTGCATCCCTTCCTCCCAATCACAGTCTTTCCTTTCTTTTTTCTTTGTGTTCATTCATCATTTGGTCACTGGTTCATACGGGAGAGCTGTAGGTCTAGTATTGGCAAAAGCTGATGATTCTTTCCGTGGGGTCATCGCACAGCTGTCTGGGGAAAAAGGAACAAGTGGAAACAGGGGGCTACCAGAAAAACTCGAAAAGAAAAGAAGACTGAAGCATGTTTGGAAGTGGTTGGTGAAAGATAAGGGTAAAAGATTAACGACAAAGACACAAGAAAAAGGCTGAACAACAGAAACCAACCAATGCTAGTACCGTATTTTCCAGACTATAAGTCGCACTTTTTTTCATAGTCTGGCTGGTCCTGCGACTTATGTACCAAAGTGACCAAATTTTATAAAATACAAAGTGAAACCAAATTTTGTATATCACGATGCTGCGGGCCGGCTCCGGTCCAGGTTTCAGCTCCTCTGCCCCGCTGGGAGGGTTTCAAACACTGCAGCCTGTGGTGGGGTGCTGCGGGCGCTCTCCCCGCCCGCTGGGAGGGTTTGAAACAGACCGTGGCGCGCTGCTGCGCCTTGATTGTTTATTCTGTCATTGTTACCGGTACTTGTCTTGCAACGTGAAATACTTGGTCTCAGATTTTGTAAGAAAAATAATAAAATGTCCCCCCAAAATGCGACTTATAGTCCAGTGCGACTTACATATGTTTTTTTCTTCTTCATTATACTTTTTATAGCTGGTGCGACTTATACTCCTGAAAATACGGTATTTTGTTTCCTGTGAGCTCTGGCTTGAGACATTCTAGTACACTCAGTTTAGAAATAAAAAAGAAGCGCTGATGCCTCAGGATCCTGATTTGCATTGAGTGTCTTGATTGTCGCACAGGAAATGACTCTGGCAGTGTTTTAATAAGGCTTAAAGCAGCAGTGGCTATGGAAAAACAAGCATCCATGTGCCAGCATTCATCTGCATTACCATAATTGGGCAACGTCCCATAAACTGGAATTTTTTATTACTGGAGAACAATGGTACATCTCTTCTTTTAGTCAGGCTAACTATTGAATGACTAGCAGGATGCTGATAAACTGAGCCCTAACATTTAAAGCCTGCCTTAATGCATGCATGTACTTGGTTGTTCAGGTTTTTTGCAACCATATCAACGTGATTCACTTTCTGTTGAATTCCACAATATGTGGAGCTGTTCTGAAGGGCAGTACTTATGCCCTCTAGTACTTCAACCGTACCAATCATCTTTTAACACCATCATCACTGCAGTTTCTTTTGTTGAGGTGGATCGTGAGTTTAAGCTGCTGCATATTGACCCAGATGTTCCCTGATCTGTCACCTTGGTTCTTCCACTAGTTGGAAACTTGGCTTTTAAATATCCTCCAGAGGTCAGGTCAGGTGTCGTTGACATTTCCCTTGAGTTCTCGATAGTGAATCTCAATCGCCTTCTGATGTTAAAATCTTTGCAATCATTTTAATATTCGTGCACGCTAAATCGGTTTTGCTGTACTCAATTAAGGGGCAAAGACTTGTCTTCTAAGCACATTGAATTTCCTCTGTGTATGAAATCTGCTTTATAAAAAGCTGCCTTTCCTTCTGAGCTTAACCCTAACAACTTAGTCCTTCAGGGGTACTTCTGAGTAAAAAAATGCTCATGGAATACGTAACCAGATAAGTAGGTTTTAACGTTGCAAATCTGCAACGCCTGCCTCCAGACAGTGTTGGGAGTAACGCGGTACAAAAGTAATTAATTACTGTAATGCAATGCAGACTCTACCTGTTGAGGCGGCTGAGGTCATTTGGGGTACAGGGAGCGCTTTTAAAGAGCTTCTATGACTCTGTGGTAGCATCTGTCATTTTTTACAGTGTGGTATGTTGGAGCAGCAGTTTATTGGCAGCTGAGAGGAAGAGGTTGGATAAACTCATCAGGAAGGCCAGCTCTGTTCTAGGATGCACCCTGGACCCAGTGCAGGTGGTGGGAGACAGAAGGTCTCTGGCCAAAATAACATCTCTGATGGACAGAGTCTCCCACCCCATGCATGTAAATGTTGCTGAACTGCAGAGCTCCTTTAGTGACAGACTGCTGCATCCTAGATGCATGAAGGAGCGTTTCCGAAGGTCCTTCCTCCCTGCAGCTGTTAGACTGTACAATCAGAACTGCTCCCAAAAATAACAGTTGTCTGCATCAGTGCTGTAATAACTTTTACAATTATAACTTACACATTACTTTTCTCAGCTTATACATACAATAATTTATTGAAGGTTACATGTCTACTTTTTAATGAACGGGTAAAAATAAACAATCTGCACTCTTTTAATCATCTTAAACTTTTAAAACTATTTTAACATCTCAGTATCCTGCTATGCTTACACATTATGTGTACGCTAATATAAACAACTGTATTGTACTCTGCTCTGGTAACTATTGTCCATGATGTAAATATGTAATAATTGTGCTTCTGTTCTGTGTCCTGCATGGTTTGTATATGTGTGATGTTGCTGCTGACACAACCAAATTTCCCCTTGTGGGACTATTAAAGGATTATTCTATTCTATTCTATTCTATTCTATTCTATTCTATTCTATTCTANGTGTATAAGAGACAGATGTGGAGCTGTTCTGAAGGGCAGTACTTTTGCCCTCTAGTACTTCAACCGTACCAATCATCTTTTAACACCATCATCACTGCAGTTTCTTTTGTTGAGGTGGATCGTGAGTTTAAGCTGCTGCATATTGACCCAGATGTTCCCTGATCTGTCACCTTGGTTCTTCCACTAGTTGGAAACTTGGCTTTTAAATATCCTCCAGAGGTCAGGTCAGGTGTCGTTGACATTCCCCTTGAGTTCTCGATAGTGAATCTCAATCGCCTTCTGATGTTAAAATCTTTGCAATCATTTTAATATTCGTGCACGCTAAATCGGTTTTGCTGTACTCAATTAAGGGGCAAAGACTTGTCTTCTAAGCACATTTCCTCTGTGTATGAAATCTGCTTTATAAAAAGCTGCCTTTCCTTCTAAGCTTAACCCTAACAACTTAGTCCTTCAGGGGTACTTCTGAGTTAAAAAATGCTCATGGAATACGTAACCAGGTAGGTAGGTTTTAACATAGCAAATCTGCAACGCCTGCCTCCAGACAGTGTTGGGAGTAACGCGGTACAAAAGAAATTAATTACTGTAATGCATTGCTTTTTGCTGTAATGTGGTAATGTAAGGCATTACAGGGAAAGAAAATGGTAATATTTACTCGGTACAATTGTCAGTAACACGGTAACTACAATGCATTTTTAAACCCAGAATCAAGATGCGGGTTTCCTAAAAATTCAAATTGCGGGAAGCCTGAAAAAAGATCCAGTATCCACATATATGATGTCATTTATGGACTCAGCTTTGCGGGCATTCTATGAGCAGAGAGGACGCAGCGGTAACGGCTCAAATATTCCAGCTGCGTCCTGCGCGCGGCCGCTGTTATATTCACAAAATCGCTCCACCAAAACAAAGTCATTCGTTTGCAATTGTTTATATCAGCCCATATTCTCTGGTACTTCATGTACTTTTCAGCTGAGTTCATAATCTGTGCCCCGGTGATATCAACTCATTGCGCATATTAAGCTTTTTTATTTATTTATTTATTTTTTGTGTTGGGTAGAGCCCTTTGGCTGATTAGTTAGAAAGTATTGGAAACAGTTTTTCTGGAAGACGGAGAAAACATGCAGCATGCAGGAAGCTTAGAGAGAGAAAGGGCAGGAAATCATTCAAATAAAATCAAGACAAAAAGAAAAAAAGTAGGTAGAATTATCCCCAACACACATTTTTACCAGTGAAAAGCAATAATATAAAAGCATTTAATATTTATACATGTGATAGAATCAGATCAGCCCAGAAGTCAGTCCCACATCCAGGGCCGTATCAAGGCATTTGGGGACCAAGGCAAATATAGACTTGGAGCCCCCACCATCTCACTCCCTGCTCAGTTAATATAAGATGGCAGCGTGCTGAGAGTACAGATTGTTGTTGCTTTTATTTAATAAACAATCATTTTAAAGCACTGTTATTATATCTGACTGTTTTTAACAGCAATCCTAGCTCAGACACCACACCACTTTCCACATATATATCATTGGGGCAGCAGTAGCTCAACAGGTTGAGCGGGTTGTCCAGTAATCGGAAGGTTGCAGGTTCGATCCCGGCTCCGGACAGAGAATTCTGCTGTTGTGTCCTTGGGCAAGACACTTAACCCCCCTTGACTGCTGGTGGTGGTCGGAGGGACCGGTGGCGCCTGTGCTCGGCAGCAGGGGCAGATTAAGAACTGAAGAACATCCGGGGCTTAACACACGCACACACGCGTGCACGTGCGAACACACGTGCGTGCACACGCACATGACATGTGCTAGTCACCATCATATATGTCTTGTGCCACATAATTTTTAATCTGAAGCTACATATTAAGCATATTCAGGGCAGAGTATTGTTCCTGTTAGTGTTTAGTGTGAGATGATAGTAAATATTCCCTTTCTTTCTCCATCAACTTTACCTGATAGCAAGCTAACTTTAGGCAAACCAGCAGCACAACAAATATTTTCAAATAAGACTCACAAACCTGAGTCAACACCAGTCTCATCAAAGCTGGGGTTCTGTCGCCGTACTTTTGGTCTAAAAAACATCCTTATGTCCATCTTCACTCATGTGTTTCAGGCAGAGAGTGTAGAAGAAGCCAGCTGCTGAAGGGCTTCTTCTTCAGTGGTGGAGGCTCAGGCAGGCTGTACACAAACTACTGCTAGCTGCTCCCTCTCTGTTGGACTTTGGTACTGCATGTTACTTCTGCGATTTAGATCCGGGGCTTTCCATGAAAGATCCGGGGCTTCAGCCCAAGTAGCCGGGCCTAACGCCGCTCCTGCTCGGCAGCCTTGCCTCTGTCAGTGCACCCCAGGGCAGCTGTGGCTACATCGTAGCTCATCACCATCAGTGTGTGAATGAGTGTGTGAATGGATGAATGATACACTGTAGTGTAAAGCGCTTTGGAGTCCTTACACTGAGAGGCGCTACAAGTGCGGGTCATTTATCATTTATCATGAGCTCACTGAGCGTCAGATTACCAAATTCATATTGAAGTTGTTTTGGTGAAAGTAACTTAAAGTAATGCAAAAGTAGTGTAATGCCTTACATTTTAAAATCAGTACTATTGTAATGTAATGAATTACTTTAAAATGAGGGTAACAAGTAATAAATAATGCATTACAGTTTTGAAGTAACTTGCCCAACACTGCCTCCAGCGGGTTAAAGGGCTATTCTTTGGCAGCTTGTGCTCAATGTTTGTTATATTTCTTTTAACAATGATTCATTTTTGCACCTTTCTCTGTTTTTATCTGGTGGAGCAAGGATTTTGTTTTTGCTTCAGCTCTAACTAGCAGGACAATCCACCATTGTCACTTAACTAACTGATACGGATACTTATCAGTCCTCAATTCCCTCAAGACACAATCCACACAGCTGCTTCCATAAAAATAAAATTAGCATTTGCATATGTACATTCACCTACACACTGAATGCAAAATCTTAATTAGTTGAAGCCTTTGGTATAACTGCACTTCCTTTGCTTTACCAGCTGTTCTATATTTTCCATGACAAACGTGATCTGTTTTAAGCACTGCTCTGTCTCAACCGAACATGAAATGCTGCGAGAAAGGCAGCAGATGACAAGTAGACAAGGTGATGGTGGTAAATGAGGATGAGATTTTCTGTAGCACAGCTTATTGTAGGTGTGATTGTTTATTTTAGTGTGCTGAAAGGTGGAGGAGGGTGAGGAAAATGAAACAGATGGGCAGAAAACCCTCGGTTTTGATTCCAAAATGGTGTCAATCAGTGAGAGATTGAGGGGAATACCATAAACAACCTGAAAGAAGACCTCTTTCAGCAAAGTATGTAAACACCAATTAGTCTATCATCTTTTACATAAGTTAAGCTTTCCACCACATTAAATCAACGGAAAATCAAAAGAATCATAAAAATTGGATCACTCGAAGTGCAAAGGGTGCATTGTTCAATGGTGATGAAACCACATATTAAAAACACATATACAGGATTACAGCTAATCTGCAGTTTTAATCCATATTATGGTCTAATATATAAGTTATTAGCAGAACCATAATTCATCCTTTGACATATTCAATATGGAAAGGAATCTCTCTGATTGCATGGTGTCAAAAGGCTTCACAGACAGACAGACAGACAGACAGACAGACAGACAGACAGACAGACAGATGGACAGACTGTCATGAAGAATCAACAAAATACTGTCAGAATTAATTGTGACCCAATAATAGCCTGAAAGCACAGAAAAACACCAACATCTTAAACTGCTCCCAGTTACACACCGATCAGCTGGTTTGCCACCAGCATGCTTCAGTACCACACAGTGTCTTACCGTCCTGAACTCATCCTCTCTTGTTTTCTGACTGTGGTGTATTTGTGTAAAGCTGTAGATGGGTATGAGTGTGTGCTCTAACTGATGGGCTCTGGTCATGCGATCCATGCTGCTGTCTAATTATCCAGATGTGATGGATGGCATTGATTAAATCATGTGAAATCTGAGACAGTGTCGACTCCGTCCTCTCTTGTCTTTGCTCTCTTTTATTTACACACACACACACACACACACACACACACACACACACACACACACACACACACACACACACACACACACACACACACACACACACACACACACACACACACACACACACACACACACCGCCTCCCCAAAAACACTTTCAACTTCTCCATTTGAACCTTTCCCTTTTCCATTCTGCACTCCGGTTTGGGAGTTGTGTGGTTCAGAACAGATGAACCCAGCTCTCAGCAGTGATCGAAGATATCCATAAATCATCTGGAAGGAGGGAAATGGGAAGAAACTGACAGCGAGAGAATAAAGTACAAAATAGAAAATGGACAGAAAAGAGCACTGCAGACTTTAAGAGAGAAACAAATGTTACCACCTGCTAGCACTGCTGCATCAGCATTGCAGGATTATTGTGAGTTAGCTTATTTAAAAATGTCTGTGAATTACTTTTTGCGAATGTTTATTTCACCATGTCCTGACAGTAAATGTAGCTACTGTTGGTGCTAAGTCATGTGGGACGTGTGCAGCTTATCGACTGGGAAGAAGTCCTGTATGTCGCTGCTGTGACTACTGGTGACTAGCGGCTGGTTCCAGAACAAGATCTATGTCCCCCCAGAGTAAAAGAATGAGATGTTTTCCAAGGCAATCATCAAAAACACCTCACATCGTTTATTTTACATGTTGGCTATTGTTCATTCGTGTAATTTTTCTCTTTGTAGCTGACATCCGCTTGTTGCCGGAAAACAAAACCAAGAAAAGATGGAAGGAAATTCTCCCCACACCCCCAGGTGCACACAGCTTCAACAAGCTACAAGATAGCGTGACTTTCCTTCTGAACAAGTGAGAACACTGAGACATTATGTCTTTATTTTCTGCAGTCTTTCAATTTGTCATTCTCCAGCAAATCCCAACCAGAACATGTTGGCCTTGAAAATGTGTCGAAGAAAAACCAATTCTCAAACAGGTCGCTGTTCTTGTTAAGCTGCACTGCTGATAATTAAGATTCCTTTTGGGGAAACATTTTCTCCCGTAGGCTCATATCTGTTTAATTCATCTCAGCAGCACAAACTACACACATCCTGACGTGTTTCCTAATGAGATGCTGTCCGTCAGCTACAAAAAGCTTCTGTTTGAAGTAGCTTGCCCAGAAGCTGATGGCAGGAGGACTGGGTACAGAGCCACTGCCAACACGCGTCAGCACTGATCTGTATGGAGACACTCAGAAAGGACATTTGTGGGAAGATAAAGGAGACAAAGCATATCTGACTGTGCCATTAATGCTTATTGTTTGAATGCTGCAGCAGCATTTTCTGAGCATCTTCAGCCCACTGGAATACATGCAAAATCCTTCAACTCCTTCAAATGTCCTAAAATGTTCAACTATCACCGCATGATTCAGCTTTCAGGTTACGTTTACACGTCACGTTTTAGGCACCATCTGTGATCTTACAGGACAAATCTCCAGTTAACATGGAAGAAATAGGAGCTCTGAACATACTTTGTGCCATTTCAGGCCACGTTCTGAATCCAGATGAGACTAGATGAAACCTGATGGATATTCCTACATTATCCCTACTCAAAACATTGTGGCTGTGGGAGAATTTTCTGTGCTCGACTTTCATGATTAGAAACACTTCTGCACGCTGTGAGGAGTTGCTATGGGGGATTGCTTTTAAAGTACACAAGATTTATCTTTGTTTTTGTTGTTTGACTAGATCCACTAACAAGCCAAGTCATCAGCCTCATTCACTTCAGTGTTATTTTGGGTCCAGAGCTGTGTGCATGTCACTTCACTGGAGGTCAGTCAGCTCCATCTAGAGGTTGGTTGGTGCACTGTCAACCGTGAACTGATTATCAAGCAGCTGAAATCTCAATTTCTGGGTTCAAAGTCGGCAAATTTCTCAGTAAACGCGGTGCTGAGTAAGAAGAGTATTTTCAGTTTGTCTGAGACTGAGGAGGGAACAGACCTCAGTAACTTTAGCTTTTCAGTTTTTCAGAAATGCTTTCTCTGTCGTTCACCTGCTTTTTGAGCTGTTTACAACATGTTAGTGCTTTTTACTCCCAAATCTTCGGTTGGTAGAAAGTTGCAGGCAGTAATAAATGTATCCATGTGTAACTCTATTAAAGAAGATCAAACAGCATGGCATTCATCTTAGCTTCTCTGTAGCAGAACTCCTCTAGAACTCTCCACTGCACCTCTATACATGCACAATGCTCTGCTCCCACCTAGTGTCGAAACACCACAAAGTAGTGTGTATGTTATGATTCTGTCTCCAAACCATGCAACACAGAAAGTCTCATGAAATATGCATAAATGAAGATATGTTAAATAAAATACAAGCAAAGTGTGATGAAAACACAAAATTCAATATAGTTTGAACTAAAGTGAACAATGTAAAAAATAAATAAATAAATTAAACATTGCTCCATGCTTTCCTGATTCATGATTCACTTATTCAATTGATAGATGGATTATTTATTCCAGACCCAAGGACATTCATATTCAAAAGACAACAACAACAACACAAGGTAAAAGCACAACAATAAAAACACAACAAACAAAATGCTGGTGAAGGCCCTCAATCATCCAGGTCATGGTAATCCAAAGGGGTTTGAATGATGACAACTGGACTTCTTTGGTTTCTTGAAGATGTTTTGCTTCTCATCCGTGGAGCTTTGTCAATTGTGGCTGACAAAGAATTGCCACAAGCATACCTACATCCATACCCAAAAACATATACATGCACATCACCGACTATATGCTCAATGCCAACAGTTCCTCCAGGGATTCCACAAGTTTGATCAAACTCTGACAGAACTGCGTACAGGGTTGTTAGGTCATTCTGTGACCCAGTGAGACACCTGAATCAGAACGTAAAACAACATGAATCTGTGGATTACAACATACACGAAGATGAATGTTTTAAACACAACTTCCCTAATGAACAAATACGTAGTCACAAGGACTTATTGTAAAACAAAATGACCCTCACTAACTGCTGCTGCAGGCTTTGTTCAGAGAGTCTGAGTCGCCCACAATCATCTCTTTCTCTTTCATGTTTCATGATGTTTATGGAGGAAATTCCAATAAAACATTTTATCAAAATATCAAGACTGCCACAGTGCAATCAGTCTTACAGCAAGAATGATCCATCTGCTTCCCTAAATCCTCCTCCAAACGTGCAAAACAATTCAATTGTAGGCAAAATACACACACAATCCCATGATACAATGCAAGAAACAAACGTTGACATCACAAAGATCCTCCTATACGGGCCAAAGATGACCAGATCATCTCCATACAGGTATTGACTAATAAATCACCTACATTGTGTATCACTTGCATTTAAAATCAAAGACAGGTCATTCGCATATACTTGTCACGGTCTGTGTTCTGCGTCTCCCTCATGTGTCTCCTTGTGTTCCTCATGTGTCTCCTTGTGTTCCTTATGTGTCTCCTTGTCTGCATCCCTCCTCATGTCCCCCCCTTGTGTTCCCCAGCCCACTCCAGGTTTTTCCCTCAGGTGTTCCCCCTAGGTTTCAGTGTTCCTCTGGTTCCCCAGCCCCCTCCAGGCACTCTCTAGGTTTCCCTCACGTTTTCCCTTAGTCACCTCTTATCATTAGTCTTCTGTTAGTGTTTATCTAGTCAGTATTCTCCCTTTAGTTCATTTTGCTCCCTTCCCCATTTTTAGGTCTGGTTTCCTCCCCTGCTCGATTGTGCTCCTCCTCTCTGTTTATTAGACTCACCTGTGCACAATTCCCTAATCACCCAGCCCTTGTGTATATAACCTTGTCTGAGTCTCAGTATGTTGCTGGTCCATTGTCCTTGTCAGCATT
>SSNQ01034524.1:690971-704463 GCA_006942095.1 Nothobranchius kuhntae | reverse complement strand
GGATTTTGGCTTCATGCCCTTCTAGGTTTTATTTAGGCTTCATCATTCTTAATAAATAATGTTTTCCTTTATATCCTTTCCTGCCTCGTGTCATTCTGGGTATCTGCACATTGGGTCCAACTCCTCCAACCCTCACCATGTTAGAGAGAAAAGAAGATAAAATGCCACCCTGACAAATCCCATAGGCCACCTGGAAAGTGTTTGATATCACACTCCTCCATCTCACTTGCATTGTCTGAGGTTAATCATTCTTCATCAGACGGAAGTATGCATATGTAGGATTTCTTTGTTGCATGTAATCAGGTTGTCTGTGTAAGAAAATCAGGTTTTAACAAGGGATTATTCTGTCTTTTGTAGTGGTGTCGAACCCAGTCTGAACTTTCCTTGACTTGGATTCACAAAAATCTGCCACTAGAAAAGATCTGCAATCTCCACAGAATACCGAAGCATTTACATTTTTGGGTGGATAATGTAACCCACCTCATCATCTCTGATTGGGAGCTTGGCTCTGCTAAATAAACTAACTAAATCTCTGCTTTCAGCCTTCTAGGTAGCCCAATGACGTCGTACTACAGAAACTCATTTGTTACTGGGCAGAGTTTGTAAATGAGACAACTCTCTGAAGAGTTTCTCACATCTGTGTCAAGTGGATTTTCCCAAATGACACGCTCCTTTAGTAGATCAGAGGCAATTTTCAAACATTCAGACACAAGACTGATTTTTCTGGCACATCATTGTGACATGAATGGGTGAGAAGATCATGACAAACTGGAACATGGCGATGACCTGCCAAAGAAGAGAGGTCATGTAAATCTGTACAAGGACTGATGCATGATTCAGAACTTTCTATTGATCCATGATCACTTCCTGCATGATACTGTGAATTAATAAAAGACAGTAAATAATGCTGTAAGTCTGTTTAGTGTATGAATATCTCCATATTTGACATCCTAACAAGACTTTTCGGTAAGTTGGTGATTGATGTGTTTTTGCTAATAGCTAGCTGTGGCAGTACGTTAGCATTACTAGCACCTGTTAGCATAAAGCAGATAACTAGGGCTGGGTGGATCAATCTAAAATATTGATTGTAGCTCTCTTCACGACAGCACAGATGCAGGCCGGTTCTTTGAAACGGGCATTTATTACTTGGGCTCCTTGACTTCACCGTTACACCAGTACGCCATGAGAACTGATCACGAGTGAACAATAAAATTAGCAACTTTACAGTACACATATTAAATCCAAACACGAACAAAACATTTCTCAAATGACAAATACCTCGTTGGCTGCTTGTCCTGAAAAGAGGTCCTTAAGTCCTTGTGTTGTCCTTTCCTTTAGTAAACCTTTAGCTTAAAATCGCTTCATGAGAGACATCTGCTCCCTCACAGTCCATGAAAAAGTCTTGTGTACTCTCGTTAAGGGTATTCTCACGAGACACTAGCTCTTACACCTTACACATGTACATTTAAAATAAAGACATTTCAACACAACTATATATTCATGAAATTATGTAGCTTATTATGATCAGTCACCTACATCATTAAATCTACACAGAACATTGTAACAGCATTTACATTGATAGAATCGATCTAACGTTGGTATTGAGTATTTATTAGATACATGCATGATGATATCAATTCAGTTTCTTCTAGCCTGGCAAGCCATGACGTACTCACCACTACAGATGCCGGTCAACGAGGCAGTCCACCAAACTCCATCAAAGAAGATGCAAAACACATCCTTTTCCTAAATAAAGGTTAGTACTTCTATCTGATCTTGACTCAAACAAAAGCTTAAGTCATAATAGTCCAAACTTGCTGCCAAAGTCATTTCAAACGAGCGGCTGACTGCCGATTAGTCACGTTTGTTTTTTTTCCAATAACATCCCACCTACTTAGTGTTGTGATCGGCCAATGAAATCTATAGAGTGCTATGATTGGACCACTACTGACCGGCAGCCTTCTTGATTTGTAGTTTACCTGGCTGATACTTGTGATTGGACTGTTTCGAGCGGCAGCTATGTTTGTTTGCAGGGACATCCCGCCTACCTCACTAAAAGAGCGCTGTGACTGGCCCAACAAACCATTAAAACACTGTGATTGGAATGCCACGGATGTCAGTCAACGGGGCAGTCCGCCGTTTCATTTAAAAAAAAGTAAAACAGCGTGCCAGCACAAGACAAGCACAGAACAGCAGAAAGCACTGTTGTGGCTGCGTGATGGCAGACCGAAATTTTTTTACACAGCTTTATACATTTCAAATAGAAAAACAATCTTGAGTTTGTTAACCATTTTTAAACGATTTTGAGTTTCCTAATAAAAATGTTATTTGCCTGAAAATGTTTCCTGTATTTTATTATCATCGTACATATGATTTATTAAAGGAAAGCTTACCAAATAATTAAGTAATCAATAAAACGTGAGTTTTATTGATCTTATTTATCTTAATAAATCCCACAAAACTAGATGGTACTAGACTAGTAGTAAAAAGTATCAGTATTGGTATCGGTATCAGCAATACTGGCCCCTGTATTTACTTGGTATCGGATGGATACCAAATTTTGAAGGATCGTACAGCACTACAGATAACACTGCCGGTATGTTTGATTGCCTCAAGTTGCTTTAACCCTCCTGCATTGTTAATGGGGTCAGATGGGCCCCAGGTGCTTTTTTATATGTTTTTGTAGTGCACCACTTCACCCTTGTTTGCTTCGGCCATGTTTAACCACCACCGGTCCTGGAGGGGTCACCCGATAGGACAGTAGGAGGGTTAATGGGCACCTCATTACTAGCAGTGGTTATAATGGTGCATTGCATATTATGTTGCTGCAGTGTAAATGACCTTAACTGAACTTCGCTGACTCTGTTGCTGTTAATCAGGGGTGTTCAAAGTTTTACCCATTGTTCTCGACCAGAAAAGGGCGGCTTGCCAAGTCTGGGTCAGGAGAGAGGTCCTGCCTCAAGAGGAGGAGTTCAAGGGAAGGAGGGAGCGGGAGATCGACAGGCGGATTGGGGCAGCATCTGCAGTTCTGTTGTGGTGAAGAAGAGAAGAAGTTGAGCTGGAAAGCAAGGCTCTCGGTTTACCAGTCCATCTACCGCCCAGTCCTCACCTATGGTCATGAGCTTTGGGTAATGACCAAAAGAACAAGATCGCGAATACAAGCGGCTGAAAGGAGTTTTTTCCGTGGGGTGGCTGGGCTCAGCCTTAGGGATAGGGTGCGGAGCTCGGACATTTGGGAGAGACTCGGAGTAGAGCCGCAGCTCCTCCATATCGAGAGGAGTCAGTTGAGGTGGTTTGGGCATCTTGTTATGATGCCTCCTGAACAAGGAGGTGTTTCAGGCATGTCCTGCTGGCAGGAGGCCCCCTGGCCGACCCAGGACATGTTGGAGAAAGTACATCTCCAAACTGGCCCAGGGACGCCTTGGGGTCCAGCCGGACGAGCTGGTGGAGGTGGCTGGGGAGAGGACGGTCTGGAACTCCCTAGTTGGGATGCTGCCCCTACGACCCGGACCCGGATAGGCGGAAGAAGACGAGACGAGACTTCCTTATTTGAGCTGCACCTCCAAGGTCCATGCAGAAGACGAGACTTTATTCTTTGAATAAAGCGATTCTTAATTTTGTCTTATAAAAGGACTTCTTTCAATCTACTAGTTGTTTACAATCATATTCTGTGTTATCTACAATGAGTGTTCTATCTAGTCAATGAATTGATAAACATAATTTTTAAATGACTTATTTCAGACACACTAAACAAGTCTACTTGATGATTTAATAATGATTTATTGTCAGTTACATTCACATATTCATATCAGTATATTAACAAATGAATGTTTAACAGATTCATTTCACATTAAGTGGCACACGCCTCTTCTGAATGTCTGAGGAACGTGTGGCATCTGAGGGTCTTGGTAAATGACCATAAAAATTTCTCAGGTCTGGCTGGTCAAAGTTTATAAACTAACATTTCATTAAAAGTTTACTCACTTCCTATATTCCCCAGTTCCACCAGAGCTCAGCAAAAGCTCACAGCTCATGCTAAATTACCATCCTTAGGAGAATCAAACCATATTTTTCAGTGGAATAATTTTAGCAGCTTAAAGAACCATCCTTTTTTAAATCAATCAATTATTATTTTCTCAATCCAACATGAGCTCATCAGACGGGAAACCATCCACCAGAAGCCACTTGGGAAGTATCTTTTGACCAGTCACGCGTATTCTGAGGGTGCCTATGATCTTTAGATACATCAGAAGTCCGCTCACTCACTCAGCAGAAGGCTTTGCCTGCAGACCGGATCTCCAAGAACTTCCACTATCCTGGTGCGTAGGCTATTCTATGGCATCTGAGTGGTTAATATTAATTTATTAACTTGTTAAATTACATCCAACAAACAGCCAAATTTATTTTATAATCCAGACATCACACCATTCTGAGTCACTTAAGCTGGGCAGACATTGTGCGACCTTTTCACTCGTAGCACTCAGCTTCAGCTCAAACTGTACGACTTCATCGCAGGGCAGATCTCACGAGTCATGCGCTCACACTGTACGACCCAGTTCTTGGATGCGACCTGACTGCTCACACTGTACGTCTGGTAGCAACACGTTGGACCTAAAAATGTGCTAAAAATAGCAGTTTTTACTCAACACGTTAGACTTTTTTGTCTTGCCTGTTGTCCTTCGGGAGTGCTGCAGGGGGACACACGGATTTATGGGGGTTGGATGAGGAAAACGAAATAAAGAAAGTAAATCTGTGTTTTGTGATCAGTTTAATTTGACATGAACACGACAAACACGCTTTCTTGACAATCTTTGTGAGTAAAAATGAAGAAATAAAAACGAACAGCGTGTGTTATTAGGGAAATAGCGGGTGAGCTGTGTTAATGCATGATTGCGCATGCGCCGTGAGCGGTTCTGATACTTTTTGGGTCGCAGCTGCTCACAGTGCCGCTTCAACAGTGAGATACCCTCACGAGGGACGAGCAAAATATTAAACACGCCAGAAGTCCGCGCGGGCTCACGATTGCTGATCGGTAGCTGGTCACTTGGTGTTAATCGCTTCTCGTAACCCCCTGTGTACTACACGACGCTCAGCGCAAAACTCGCCCCGATCTTGTGGATTCTCGCACGAGTGGAAAATCGGCTCAAAAAAGTGAAAAAGTCGCACAGTGTCTGCCCGGCTTAAGTGAAACGCTTAAACATACCAGGTCGTGTTTCATCAGAGTTCCTTTATTGTCTCATTTGATATCACTTTGAATCAACATTTATAATCATTTGCCTTTCATCATCATTGATAATAGAAATATAGTAATAAATTGACTTATACAAACTATATTTTTGTCTCTGTGCCAAATTATTATAAAGTGTTGCTTCCCTGGCATACCCAAAGTACCTTCATCATCAATCAAAAATTAAAGGCTCAATAATATTGATAACCCATATTTTTAGGGAAGATTACATTTTAGTGATTACCTTTATATGTTGTTGACAATTTATTAAAAGTAACCACCTACAAAACCTTACATAAAATATGTGCTTAACAGCCTAATTCTAGTTGTCAACATATCTGAAAGGAACTCAACGCTTTAAAAACCCCATAGTGTCCATTTTAAATCTCAGTGTGCTCTTGTGTTTTTAACACCTTAATCCAACTGCTGGAATCTCTCCTCAATATTCATAAGAATCTACAGGAACGGTTCATCACTAATTCCAGGGTATATGCAGCGATCTCAAAACTAAATTTAAGACCTTTTCAAGGCTTTATAAGACCTTCTAAAATAAATTTGACTTTATTGCTACAAACTAATCAACAATTAAATACTCATGTATTCTCTTTTGCACATTCATTCCGTGTGTAACTTCATAACTTTGCCGGTGTTGGTGGCGTTGGTGGATAAACGGAAGTGACGCCACCAACATCAGCGAGCTCTGATGAAGGCAAGAGTTGCTAGCCGAAACATCTCAGTTTCAAAGTAAACAACATTTTTTTACTGTGTTGTGTACAGAAAAAAAACAAAGTCATGGATTACACATGTATTCTTTTAAATACTGTATTGCATCTTTTTCAACTTCATTAATTGGGTGAGATACGCCAAGTCCGGGGCAGCAAGGCTGTATAGTAAGTCACGTAGTACGGAAATGTAAGCAAATACCTGGCATAGAAGAATAAAAAATTATTTTATTTTATTAGTTTGCAAGCATCTATTTTTCATCCATGCAAACTCAAAAGGTGTGAAAAAGGTGACAACTAAAACCAATGTGCCTCCTGCAGCATCTAAACACTTTTTGGCATGCCGTCTCATGAACCACTACAACGAAGATGGTTTGTAAGCAAGATCAACTCCCCTCCTTTCTCTGGAAATTGATTCTTATGAAGAGCGCCAGAAATGTTTTGAGTTCTAGCAATTGAGATGGTTGGATGTTCTTTTTCTTTGTTTGCATCAGAAAAAGGTTTTCACTAAACACTATGCTAACCATCTCTAGCTCGTCTGTTTTGAGGTATAAACATTGATTACCATAAAGCACTACTGCTTCGTGCAAGTTACACGACTTTGTGAGACTTCAGGTCAGCAGTCCAGTGAGACTCAAATTTCAAAGCGGTATTCTGCCCACAAGGAGTGGAGAGGGCTGAGAGATAATTCACTCTGAATAATGTCATTTTAGCGTCTACTGGCTCTAGAAAATTATTTTCAAAATGTGACAAAGTTACTTACTACAAAAACAAAATAAGATTCTGTAGCGTGATGAATTGTCCATTTCTGACCTAAAAGGCCCTGCTCTGTTTTGCTCTGCTCAAAGCAAAGCCAGAAGTTTCTGACACAAACCTAATCTGCATGAGATATTTCTCAAGGTCTCATGCTCTCCTTCTAAATTGTTTCTTCCTTTCCAGCTCAAGAGAAGAATGAAGACAAAGGACTCTTTCTTTTAATAAATCAGAAGAACTCTATTTTTAATAAAGCTAATCAAACAAAGTGTTAGTCCAATAATAAAATGTGAACCAATCTGTGAAATGACAATGTTTATGATCAGTAGTTTTTAATAAGTAATATAATTAAATATTTCCTCTAGACATTCTCATCCACGTACTGTTAAGAATCACATGACACATTCCCTTTTGCTGATCCAATCAGAGCCTTCCAGATCTGATGCGAGGCGTGGTTTTGTTGGTGCTTGGTAAATCTGTCCCTTTTTGATTCAACCGTAAGTCAAAACATCCAAATTATAAAACTATGCCCACGTCATTTTCACTTCAGTTCAAGCGTTCTAGAGAAGTTGTCGGAGTGGCCAATCCTTAACTTTCCTCTTCAGCCGAAAGAACCTAACGACAAGCTGGATAAAATCTGTTGCATGTTCCACCTGCTGCAATGGTTCCTTTCAGAATAAAAGCTGAACCATCACAACCCCCTTTTTGGGTCTTGCCAGATGCCAATAAACTGTCGTGACCTGGAAGTATCTCAAGACTGATCTTGTCGGCATCCGCTGCTTTTCTACCGGCTTTGGTGCCAGAGGAGGTCAAGCTGGACCTCGACATTCCTGATCCAACGGGGACTTCCACCAAGGGTACGTAGACCGACAGATGGCGTCTCAATGTGTGTTATAAATCTCCAAACCAAAGCTTAGTGCAAAACATCATCTTCACTCCCAACAGAATGAATCATTTCTCCAGATTTGCTGGTTCTGAACATATTCACACATACACCATCCTCAGTCTTACTTCACCTTAGTTACATCATACGTTTAGTGTTTAAAGTTAGTCTAGTTTAATTTGTTTTGTAATAAATCTTTAAACTTTTAAAACTTGACTCTCTTTCTTTTGTCTCTGAGTTAATACGAAGTTGTTACATAATCCCTGCAATAAAAAGTTCCAATCTTCTGGTTAAAAGTACCTAAAGATCCATAAGATTGATTTCATATTTACTATGGAATCTCATGTCTTATGGTTCATTAAATATATGTAAATTAAACCCTTTACAAGAGTTAAATGTGTCGATAGAGCCTTGATGTCAAGACAAATTTTAAAAGAGGAACTGATAAAATAAAATTGACTAGACAAATAGAACTCTCACTAGGAGACACTAATCAGCCTAAAAACGTTGCGGTTATTAGTGGTCCTGAGGGGACGAGCACTCTAATGTCCAGTTATTTCACTGAGTAACTTTTTTTCTGATGGGGATCTCTCTTCTGTCCCGACTTCTGCCACTTGTGAGACCAAATGGTTTATTGAGAGCATTTTTGTATGTTTATGACAGAACTGAAACGAGCACCTGGGTACGCACAGGCAGGCGCGCAGATAGGGTGGGGGACGGGGGTATCTGTCCCCCCAGATTCAGATCGACCCCGATCGCCCCACCCCCACCCCCCACCCCCAGCCAGAAAGAAAACAAAATCGGAGGTTAAGCACTTGAAGCTCATTTTTCCAATTACATTGAATGCAGCATGACGTAAACAAACACTGACTCCGGAGGCGCCAAAGTGGTTGCTGCTAGGATGCAGGATGAAGTGAAAAGGCAAGCAACGATTACTGCGTGTTTAAAAAAGACCATCAGTGTAAGTAGGCGGGACCGATCTGTCTGTTTATGCATGTTGGTTATAGTTTCTGTACGTTGTTGTCAGTGTTGGGACTTACTCAGTATAAGTGCCAAAGCCTCATTGCTGACTTTAACAAGTCTCATCTACAAATATGATCCCTCATGAAGTTACTACTTTACACCAGAAGATAGTGGAGATGTGGAACCTTCAGGCTGAGCAAAGTTTGGGAGTTTTTAAGAGTTTGAAAAATGCCTCCCGCCTAGAGGCTCGCAGTCGGGGTGAGGAGGAGATGCGCGCAACATGAAGAGCGCAAATATTAGATAAAATGTATAATTGCCGGTAGGTCTGGTCTTTGTTGACTGATCACTTTGTCTGCTAATGACTGACTCTGATTATGAAGCAGAATATTGACTCTGATGAAGAAATTCACTCATCCAGCCGGGAAGATTGACGCTGCTGCAGCATCAGACAGCTGCTGCAGGAGAGGTGTGTGGAGTTTACAAGCTCCAAACGTTGGGTTTGATGTTTGTTTAACCTTCTTTGGGACGCGATGTTTTGGGAACCACTGCTCTAAGTGATAAGTGAATTTTGTTTTTTAAATATATTTTATGTGCAGTTTTTTTAGGGCTTTTATGTTTTCTGTAAAGATTGGTATGCTGAAAATCATTTAATGTTTTGCGTAAAGCATGAGGTTTTGGTTAGTAATGATTGGAAGAATAACAAATGACTGATTTAAATAGTGGGGCGCATCTGTCAGTATATATATATGTATATATATATATATATATATATATATATATATATATATATATATAGATAGATAGATAGATAGATAGATAGATAGATAGATAGATAGATAGATAGATAGATAGATAGATAGATAGATAGAGAGATAGATAGATGATAGATGGATGGATGGATGGATGGATGGATGGATGGATGGATGGATGGATAGATAGATAGATAGATAGATAGATAGATAGATAGATAGATAGATAGATAGATAGATAGATAGATAGATAGATAGATAGATAGATAGATAGATAGATAGATAGATAGATAGATAGATAGATAGATAATAACAATTATAAACAAAATAAACCAAAGAAGGGATGAGTGAAATGTGTTCATGACACTGAAGCACCAAAAACAGTGTTCTTGATTGATACGCAGTAAACATAACAAAATACCAATAAAGTAATAAATATTATATATATATATATATATATACATACATAGTTATATATGTCTACATAGGAATATGTATATATGTATCATAAAAAAAAACATAAATAAAAAAAATCTGCAAATGTGATGCAATCCAATATGGCTGCCACCTGATGACGTCATAATATGCTAATTATTTGAGTGAATTTGTTCCAATCACTAAATTTGGCTCATACAGAAGATTTTTCTTATTTACAATATTCCTCTATCTCTAACCAGATTTAAGCTACAAGCTCTTTAAATAGTGGTATAAAAAATTTGTGTTTTACTGAAAAAACTATGGCGCCTAAGGGTTAAAGATCTATTTTGATACCAAGAACGTACTTATGTTCGAACAGGGGGAAACGCTATTTTAGGTTTTGTGTGAAAATAAGTCCAGGACTACAAAATCGCTTCATGAAAGTGACGTCATCGAACCAGACACGGAGAAAACTGAGGGAAAAGGGCTGTAAGTTCAGCAATTTTCCCACAGGAGGAAAGAGCCACCATAAATCTGGTCATGTGGTAAGTAGCAGCTACGTTAGGGGAGAGGAGATTATGTGGTGACGTGCAGATTTCTAGTTTATAGTCATGCTAGTTACGAACTTTTACAAGCTGCTAAATCTCAAAGTACGTAAATGGCATGGCCGAAACATCCATCATTACTTTTCTTTTAAACTGCAGCACAACATATGTGTGATCCAGGGAGTAAGGCAAAGCGGATTAGAAAATAACGTTTTTATCTCCGTTGACTTTCATTCATTTTTTCATTCTTCCAGGGACCCATGGTGCAGAAGTGTCTTAAGCTCCCTATTGGGTTTCATAAACGGCAATTTTCGCTGAAAAGCTTGAAGTTTGCAAGTATGAGACGAACATATTTTAAATTTATGTCAATGCTGACCAAATTTAGGACTTTTTAAAGATTTTTAAGAGCCTTAATTTTCCTTTAATCAAATTCTAGACTTTTTAAGACCCTGCGGATACCCTGTACGGGTAAGGGATGAGGTCCTGGGCGTCATCAGGGGTGTAACTACCTACTTTAAATTCCTGCAATGCATTGATGCATCTGCATTTAAAGGTCAAAAGCTTTAAGTCAGGGAAGCAATGGCGATCTGTAATGTAATGATGAAACTGATCACTAGCAGGAAGCAGTTCCCAAATATTTCAAACAAGCATTTTGTTTCCATAGAAACTTAAGCATCCTCTCACACACACACACACACACACACACACACACACACACACACACACACACACACACACAGGTACATGCTACTATAAATATGGATAATACAATTTAACAGCTCCTATTCCATTTATTCTTGTAGATGTGTTATTATTATTGTTATTATTATTATTATTATTATTATTATTATTATTATTATTATTATTATTATTATTATTATTATTATTATTATTATTATTACTTTTTTTAAATGATGACCCCACTGTATTGGTGGTCTGTTTTCTATTTCTTGTGTACTGCTGTCGCTCCATTTCCCCCTCCCTCTCTTTCCCTGTTTGTGTTGTATCTCTCTTTTCTCCCTGCCTGTCCACTCTGGTGCGTAGGTGAATGTGGTCTAACATGCCACAAACATAATAAAGGCTATTTCACAACAAGAGGAATATCTCACATCCCTCTTGTCATAGAGCAAAACTGCTGTGGCATCCAGTTAATCCATTCTGTCTGCTTCAACTACCTCGACTACCAGGAGAACAATCAGGACAACCAGGAAAACAGAACTACCACGATCAAACAATAGTCATTAGGACAACCAGGATAACAGAACTACCACGATCAAACAATAGTCATTAGGACAACCAGGATAACAGAACTACCACGATCAAACAATAGTCATTAGGACAACCAGGATAACAGTACTACCACTACCACGATTTAGTTCTATGATGTCATAAAGGTACTACTACATACAGCTTCTGGAACTCTTGTAGTCATTCACTTCGGAATCTCAGCAGGCAACAGATAGGTCTCCTGACTGTCTTCACCCAGTGCTTAGTTATTTTAGCTTATTGATTGAATTCTTTAATCAGTAACTATCTTATTATACTGAAAATGCACAGAGCAGATAACTCACGTGATTATAGAGAGGCATCTGTTTATCGGGGAGATTCTCCACCTAGGCAGAGGTTTGACAGGTCTCGATCACGGGACAGATTTCAATCAAGAGAGAGATCGCCAAGTAATATCTACCCCCGTAGAAACCAATTCTCTCCAACTAGACCAATGTTTCACAGGTCTCAACCCAGGGACAGATCTCCAAATAATGTCTGTCGAACTAGAAACCTGGATTCTCCACCTAGGCAGAGTTTTCACAGGTCGCCATCAAGAGACAGACCTCCAAGAAACATCTACCATTCTAGAGGCATGGATTTGTGGCACCTCGATAAGCAGCAGAGAGCAGATTTACAAACCCTCGAAGAAAAACTGGATGCTCAAGTGGAAGCCACCCACAAATTGGAGGTTAAATGCCAGAAAATTGGACAATCTTTGAAAAAGGAGCAATCTGATAACAAAATCCTTCAGTCCAAAAACACTGAACTGTCACTTCTGAATGAGCAGCAGAGTGCAGAAATTCAGTCCCTTAAAGAAGCGCTTTCTGCACAAGTGGAGGCTACCAAAATTATGGAGGACAAATATCGTAAGTCTGAAGATCGGACTTTGAGGTTACACTGCAAACTAGTTCAAGAAAAGTGGGAAAGACAAGACGAGACTCAAAATTTGTACCAAGAAAAAGAGGATTTACTGGCTTCTTGTAAGAGCTTAGAGGAAAATCTTCGCATTAAAACTGAAAGTGAGTCCAGGCTGCAGAATGAGCTAAACGCAGCTATGAGACACCTCAACAAGTTGCTACTGGAAGCAGAGCATTTCCATAAAGGAGAGGCTGAAACCTGTTCCACGCTGCAAGACGCACAGGACCACAATAAGCAGAGGAACGATGTGCAGGACTCTACAAACACAGGGTCTAAACAGCCCAACAGAAAGGCTGTCAAACAGCAGATGGTAATGGAAAATCAGAAAGAGAACAGCATTGTCGTGACTAACGAAAGGAGCCTGAACGTTGACCCACAGGAAGCACAGGGTCCTACCTCAGGGGAGGTCAGGCTGGAGTCACAGCTCCTTGAATCAGAGCCGACACACCAGCCTTATCTTCTACATTTTCAGAAAGATTTTAGTGAAATCAGCGAAGGTTTAGCTGATACATCAGCTCCATTAGACGACTTGAATAACAACAAACCACAATTTGATCAAAGTTCTACCACAACATCAAACTCTCCAACCAGGAAGCGTAAGAGATCAGACTGTCAGTCTGTATCTGATTCTTCTGCCTCTCAGATCCATGGAGAAAATTCCTTAAATATTACAAAGGACTTTGAGGAACCTCCAGCTAAACATTCAAAAACAGACTCAGAGGAAACAGAAACAACAAAATGGTTTCTGCATCCTATAACCTTCGAATAAAGTTACGTGTTTCTCCGGTGTCTGTGAGGGCGGGCGGAGGGGTGGGTAGCATTCCTCCGACGTCCGTCTCAGCGGTGGGTGGAGGACTACGCTTTGCAGACTTCCGGGGTGGGGGGATGGTTACTGGAAGACAAGATGAACGGCTCTCTACAGGGACTCGTCTTTCATCATTCACTTAAAACCCGTTAAAAATATTAGATTCGTTTGCAAACGACACATCACTAGTGATGACCCCAAGATCAGGATAATAAATAGAAAACAGAGCAGAAGCACCAGC
>SSNQ01034524.1:648943-675727 GCA_006942095.1 Nothobranchius kuhntae | reverse complement strand
CTCTTCATGCATGTTGTCTTATTCCAAGCTGTATAGACTCGAAAGCCTACTACCAGTTAAGCACATTAGGTGATGTGCATCTTTGTAATGAGAAGGGGTGTGGTCTAATGACATCAACACCCTATTTCAGGTGTGCATAATTATTAGGCAACTTCCTTTCCTTTGGCAAAATAGGTCAAAAGAAGGACATGACAGGCTCAGAAAAGTCAAAAATAGTGAGATATCTTGCAGAGGGATGCAGCAGTCTTAAAATTGCAAAGCTTCTGAAGCGTGATCATCAAACAATCAAGCGTTTCATTCAAAATAGTCAACAGGGTCGCAAGAAGAGTGTGGACAAACCAAGGCGCAAAATAACTGCCCATGAACTGAGAAAAGTCAAGCGTGCAGCTGCCAAGATGCCACTTGCCACCAGTTTGGCCATACTTCAGAGCTGCAACATCACTGGAGTGCCCAAAAGCACAAGGTGTGCAATACTCAGAGACATGGCCAAGGTAAGAAAGGCTGAAAGACGACCACCACTGAACAAGACACACAAGCTGAAACGTCAAGACTGGGCCAAGAAATATCTCAAGACTGGTTTTTCTAAGGTTTTATGGGCTGATGAAATGAGAGTGAGTCTTGATGGGCCAGATGGATGGGCCCGTGGCTGGATTGGTAAAGGGCAGAGAGCTCCACTCAGACACCAGCAAGGTGGAGGTGGAGTACTGGTTTGGGCTGGTATCATCAAAAATGAGCTTGTGGGGCCTTTTCGGGTAGAGGATGGAATCAAGCTCAACTCCCAGTCCTACTGCCAGTTTCTGGAAGACACCTTCTTCAAGCAGTGGTACAGGAAGAAGGCTGCATCCTTCAAGAAAAACATGATTTTCATGCAGGACAGTGCTCCATCACACGCATCCAAGTACTCCACAGCTGGCAAGAAAGGGTATAAAAGAAGAAAAACTAATGACATGGCCTCCTTGTTTACCTGATCTGAACCCCATTGAGAACCTGTGGTCCATCATCAAATGTGAGATTTACAAGGAGGGGAAACAGTACACCTCTCTGAACAGTGTCTGGGAGGCTGTGGTTGCTGCTGCACGCAATGTTGATGGTGAACAGATCAAAACACTGACAGAATCCATGGATGGCAGGCTTTTGTGTCGTTGCAAAGAAAGGTGGCTATATTGGTCGCTGATTTGTTTTCGTATTGTTTTTGAATGTCAGAAATGTATATTTGGGAATGTGGAGATGTTATATTGGTTTCACTGGTAAAAGTAAATAATTGAAATGGGTATATATTTATTTTTTGTTAAGTTGCCTAATAATTATGCACAGTAATAGTCACCTGCACACACAGATATCCCCCTAAAATAGCTAAAACTAAAAACAAACTAAAAACTAATTCCAAAAACATTCAGCTTTGATATTAATGAGTTTTTTGGGTTCATTGAGAACATGGTTGTTGTTCAATAATAAAATTATTCCTCAAAAATACAACTTGCCTAATAATTCTGCACTCCCTGTATAATTTGTGGAGGTGCACGCTGCCATTCGAGCATTATTCTGCAAAATAATAATATTAAATGGATTGAATTGAATGGATTGATTGCTAGAGTCATGTTGGATGGCTGTTCATCCGAGTCACAGCCTCTACGTTGGGGTGTCCCACAAGGTTCAATTCTCGGCCCGTTACTGTTCAACCTCTATATACTGCCCTTAGGAGCCATTTTCAGAAAGCACGCTGTCTCATACCATCTTTACGCTGACGACTGTCAAATCTATTTTTAAGCCAACTCAATCAACGAAAGTTCTGTCTGATTGTATCCTTGAGGTCAAGCAATGGCTAGCTGACAACTTCCTCCATCTTAATGACTCCAAAACTGGCTTTATCGTTTTCAGTCCTGAAGGCTCTGAAGATGGATGCCCAGGTCAATAACACAGTTAAATCATGTTTTTTCCAACTAAGACGCATCTCGAAACTAAAGCACATCCTGAGTGTCCGTCTTCTGAAATCTGTGGTCCACACTTTCATCACTTCAAGGTTGGATTACTCTAACTCCTGCTTATATGGCATCAGTAAAGCAACTCTTTCTAGACTTCAGCTGGTCCAGAGCTCAGCAGCTAGGTTGCTGGCTGGAGCTGACAGAAGACAACACATTTCTCCAATTTTGAAATCTCTCCACTGGTTGCCCGTGCAGTTTAGGATAAATTTCAAAATTATGCTTCTCACTTACAAATCCTTGAACCATCAAGCTCCTCCATATCTGTGTGAACTTGTCCATTACTACAACCCACCGCATGCTCTCAGGTCTGAAGATAAGCTCCTCCTAGCTGTTCCCAATGCACGTTTAAAAAGCCGTGGAGAAAGGGCTTTCTCTGTCTGTGCACCGAAGCTGTGGAACACATTACCACTGCTAGTGAGGCAAGCACCAACAGCTAGCATTTTTAAATCACGCTTGAAAACTCACTACTCCAACCTAGCTTATACAACATAATTATGACCATCACTTACATCTGCATTGTTTAAAAATGGAATTTACAATACCAACTTCTGTACTATTGAGGTTCTTTTTTTAAAATGTTTTTCTAATTTTTTATTCTCCCTGTGTCTTATTGATTTTTAGCTGTTAGTTTTTTGGGAATTTTGTTGTATTTCCTTTTTATCTTTTATCTGTGTTCGACATGTTTGTATATTGCCTGTTTAACTAACATTTTTAGTGTACAGCGCCTTGTTTGGTTGTAATGCCTTGTGAATGCGCTTTATAAATAAAATTGGATTGGATTGGATTGAATCCTCCAGTGAATAACAATAAAGAACCTGCCGGCTTACGCCGGGGACACACTGGCCGCGGAAGCGCCGCGAAAATGGCACCGCCTTCATTCGGCGCCCTTGTGTAGCTATTCTATAGACCACATGGGCCGCCGAAGCGCTGCGAAGCGCCTCGCGCCGAAGCGCACCGGCGCTCCAGCCCACGCTGTGCAGCGATCATTTCGGCGTCGGCTCTATTTTTTTCGCGAGCCGCGGGTGAATCGCGTCAATTCTGGCAGGAAGTCAAACCTAGACATAAGAGGCAGGCCAGTAAAGTTAACAAAATAAAGCATTTCAAAATAAAATTCCGCAATAGTCAAATGTGTTCGTAAACAGACCCTGCAGAAAAACCACACGAACACGCACACACATAAACACACATCGAACTTGTGTGCGTGTGTGACCACGTGAAGGGGGGTGTGGTTTTGGGTGTCTTTTCACCGGAGCAAACAGGACGGAGAGGCAGAAAGTCTGAGGCAAGCAGTTAAGATGGAAGACTTTAAATTAATTATGGAAGTTGAGAAACACAAGGAGCTGTACGACCCCCGAAAAACATGTTTATTTACGTACCCATTTCGGAAGAAACTGCTAGGATACAGCTGCAGAATTGGAGCGGGTTCCAAGAGATTCAACTGGCAGAAACAACTCATACCATAGGTTCACACACACACACACACACACACACACACACACACACACACACACACAAACACTCAAACGTAGAGGAAAAGAGCTGAGAAAAGGCAGAGAGGAAATGGAGGACACCAAGTGTTTAAAAGAAAAACTACAGCTGAGCTGAGGCGCGCCTCGACTGGGGCGCGTCTGATCTGAACTGAGGAGCGGCGAGCAGCGGCCGAATTTCGGGAGCGATTCGCTTCTCGGCGCTTCCGCGGCCGGTGTGTTCCCGGCGTCAGCCTGTTATGGGCTCGACACACGGGAGGCGACAAACGACCGCGATCAGCGAAATTTGTCGCCGTCGCTTTTATTACCTGACACACGGGAGGCGATCCGCGGCAGCGGCAAAGCTGTCTACGCGTTCTGTTCCATGGCGAAATCGAAACTTCCGTTGTTTTGTTTGGCTGTGTCAGGTTGGAGGGAATTAAGGTTATTTAAGCGGTTCAGAGTTAATAAAGTGGTAGATATGATGTTTCACATGTTGCTGCTAGAGTTATGTGAAATCTTACTTCTGATTTTACTTTATAAAACATAATAATAATCAACTTCTCCTCCATGTTTGCTCAGAGGTGTACGGAGCATCCTGTCCGCTCATTGGTCAGTGAATGAAACCTCCGTTTATTGGTCCTCGTCCAAGCGACAGCGATGAAAAGTTGAAAATGTTTCAACTTTCTGGGATCGCGTCGCTGGGTCGTCCGTGCACGACACGTGATCGAGTGCAAACTTTCACACGCACGTTTTTCGCGTTTCGCTTAGTAGGAGAGAGACCCGCGATTATCGCTTTGTCGCTCCCGTGTGTCGAGCCCATTAGTCCCCTTAATAAAAGGCTGACCAGGAAGGAGTCAGTTGAAGTGGCTCAGACATCTGGTTAGGATGCCCCCTGGACGAGGAGATCATCATCTCTGTTATTGGCCCCTCTCAGACTAATCTTTACCATGTTAGCCATGAGTCATATTAACATATCAGTTGTTAGAAATCAGACACCTTTACTGTGTGTGAAGACAATAAAACTAGATGGCGATAAAGTTAGATGTAAGAATATGCAGGTTACATGTAAATAAATCTGTCCTGGATGCAGTGGTGTGCTAATAGCTTTGATACAGCAGCAGTAAACAATACAGTTACAGAGGATTTATTGCACTGGTGATCAACATTTTATGGTAGCAGTAGATGAGTGCCACGATTCATTACAACATGAAGAAGCAGAAGAAGATAGAGCACCTCTCAAGATAAAAATCCCAATAAGTTTTACAGGAGAGCTGTCAGCTCCCATGCTTTCTTTACGAATAGTTACTGTTAAAACTACATGTGCCTTTAGCAAAAGCACATGTTCAATCCAGACTCAACATATTTTTCACCATATTTTTAATTGTTAAAAAAACAATGGTACATTATTCAAGTAAATGAAATAAAATCAAAGTGGTATTTTTTTCCTATTTGCTGAAAGATAATGGAAAACAAAATATCAGCTAATGAATCAGCATCTTTCCCTGGTTTCAGCTTAATCTGAAATGTCACGATCTGCATACTGATAGATTATCATGAATGGAAATCTCTGCTGAATTTAATGAACCACAACATTCATCCAGGGAAGGTCTGTTAAAAAAGAGACAATAAAGTACGTTTGTATGTCTGTGATGAGAGGTGCATTTACCAGCCAAGCTTCACTGACTGATCAAATTAAATGTGACGTGTCACGGATTTAAATGCACGCAATCAGACACAGAGAACTTTTCATTTCTCCTCCTGCGTCATATTAGAGATATTTATTTACATGAGTCAGCTAAGATGTTCCTGTCTTATAGCCAACAGTACCCGAGGAACATCACAGTCTCATCAACAGTTGTTTTATCACACATGATATAAGACAGAGTAATAAAAGCAACTTATATGGCAGCTAAGCAAAGGTGAGCAAGCAAAGGGTGTGACGACACCCAGAAAACGCCAACAGTTTCCAAAGTGTGGGGCTGTTTTAAACTCAAGCTGATGGACAAGACCACTAGCTTAGTGCTAAGCTAACGTAGCACCAAGCTAGAGTTTCACAACAGCACAACTTTCACGTCCCATAATCTCAGCACAGAGAATCCAGATGCTTCATCAGCTGCATATCTAAGACAAGGCGTGTGATCTACAGTTTAGATAAAGATAAAGAGTATCTCCAGCTATGCTAAACAAAACTGAGCTGCTATCGCTAAACGCCAACAAGCGTGTTTGTTTTTGTCCTTCGTGATTCTTTGCCAGTGAGCATGAGGCAAAAATGTTTTCTTGTCCGCTTGTTTAAGAAACTACATGTTTTTGATATTCAGTTATCTTTATTGCAGAAAGGAAAATGTATCATAGTTGTTATCATCTTGATTACAATGATGGATATTTACTATTTATTTTCTTAGAAAAATAATTACCATTGTTAGCAGATAGGCTAATCTAAATTTCCTCTCTCTTTGTTTCGGGAATCAGCTTCACCTGACAGATTAGCTTGGGTAGATCCGTCCTTCTCAGCTGAACATGCACAAGTCAACAGGCAGCACATGAAGAGGAGTTGAAAAGAGTAAATGTTGTTCAAAATATGACTTGATTTTTCCACCAATTACTGCTTCATTACATTTTTACTATATTTTAACCTTTGAATCAGATGTGAGGTTTCATTTTCTAAACATATCAGGTGTCTTTGAGACATATTTGACGTGATGGAGAAGTGGTTTTACTTTGGTTTCTGCCTGTTTCAAAGCCCGAACTCTGCAGAGGAAACTCATTGTGGTCTCTTGCATTCACAATGTCCCTCATTAAGTCGTTATTCAAAGGTGAGGCTTGGAACGTGAATCAACACATAAATTAGAGCTCAGTTCCCTTTTCAGCCAAACAGACCAAGATGAAATGCAGCTGACACAACCTACTTCATAGTGAAGCATCTATGATCAACCAGGAATGTTTCCAGGATGGTTTTATAAATGGCTTTTCTTTGGTGGTGATGTGGAGAAATGTAACTGCACCTTCATCATGTATGCTGATGGCTAAATGGGGGATTAAGGACAATAAATATACAATATGCAGCATGGTTCAAAGGCAGATCCATAGAAGACAGTTCTGGAAATTGAACCTATTTGAGACAGAATACTTCCAGAGCACAGCTAGACACCAGATGGACTGTAGAGCCCTGACGTCAAAGAAATGACAAGACTGGAGAGAAAGAATGGAGGAGAGATGGAGGAAAAGGAGGAGACAAACACTAGCCGAACAACCTCGGGCCAACTCGATCGGTCAGCCCTGCTTGCTATTTTTTATTTTTCCATTCCCAGCCTCTGATCTGACAGCTCTATCACATTCAGGTGTCACAGCTTCTGCATTCATTCATGCACTTATGGGAAATGCCCATTAAAATGTTGCTGTAAATGAATTAAAAGATGCCAAGTTGATGAAAAATATTGGCAGTTTCATAACATAACCATATAAATCTGTTCTAAAATACATGGGAATGGGTCTAAGGGTGTTTCTCAATGTCAAGGTGCCTTGCCTTGCGAGGCCATGTCTTGCGAGGCCATGTGCCTTGCTTACGAGGACACTGTCCTTCCCTGGTCAAAGAAAACGGTTAAAAGGAACAGACTTGCATCATGTGACCACGGCTTCCACGGTGGTCACGTCATGTGACATGGGAGACAAACGCTATGTTTTATACGTGTTAGTTTCAATATAAATATATAACGAGCCGTTTACTTTTTAAATTGTGTATATGTTTATTAAATGAAAAATATAAGTGGGTTACTACCCGCTAGCCACCGAAGCTGCAACTACTAAGCAACTAACCAACAATAGAAAACTTCTTTGGATCTAAAAAAAAAACATTTTAAATTAGCTGATTTACTTTTAAACTTGAAAATTGTCCCCGAAGTAGCTGCCGGCTTCTGACCATCCTTTTGAAAATACTGCGGTGTATTGTGGGTAATTTTTGACCAAGGCTAGGCTACAAGACACCTCCCGTGTATTCTTGCTCAGCTAGCTAAACAGCTAACAAAAGGAGAACACATGCCTCAGTAGAACACGAACATTGGAACCGATTGGAACACGTCTTGGTGGCTCCTGATGACGTGTCTCCTAGGCAACTGGGGCGGGGCTAAGACATCAAGGCAAGGTTCCTTGACATTGAGAAACACCCTAAGTCTCTGGGCGGTGCCATATTGGATGTCATGCTTCCTTCTATGGGAGCCCGTGAGGACAGAATGCATTTACTGATTTGTAACAAATGGTTACAAAACTTTCGCCATTAATAAATGTTGTTGTTTTACACATTTACCTCTTCACTCGTGGCCAGTGATTAAAGGGAGTCTGATGTTCTTGTAATTTTGCTGGAGGTTGTGCTCCTGGGGATTTTTTATCTTATTGGCCATCCGTTGGTAAGGTCTTACTTGAACACAAAAGTAATGCTTGCCTACAATCATTTAGGTGTACTGCCCCCTATCGGCAGGGAAAATACACACTGTCACTTTAAATGTGGATACATGTGGCACTTAAGAATCATTTGTGCAAATGATCAGCAAACTTTTCACTTACCACAATCTCATGAGGAAATGGTGTTCCATGACCTAATGTGGGAGAGGCCAGTCTGTCAAAAGGAAGAGGGAAAGAGAGACATCAGAGGACAACTAATTCCACAGCTACACTCTCATTTCTTTACAGTAAAGCCCCTCTTTGATCCGGGAAAGGTACCTCTCCCCGTAGTTTTGACCTGCAGACAAGTCCCTGTCCAAATGGTAAAATCATTAGACAGCATGGGATAAACTTCCATTGTTCCGCTGGCGATAGTTATATTTATCCATAAAACCTGGTTCACCTATTCAGTTAGGTAGATTATAAAAATAGAAATAGATGTCCCCCCCCCCCCGTGTTTTGGACCTGAACTTCTGAAAAGGAAACTTGAATGAAGCTCAGTCAGTCATCTGATCTCATTACATTAACCTTATCTTTGACCAGGACATGCCATTCACATCTCACATTAAACAGGTTTGTAGGATTTCCTTCTTCCACTTCAGGAATATTACTAAGATTTCAAACGTCCTGTTTGAGTGATGCTGAAAAACTAGTTCATGCATTTATCACCTCAAGACTGGATTACTGTAACTCATTATTAACAGTAAGTTCACAGAATGTAGTCAAAGGTCTTCAGCTTGTCCAAAATGCTGCAGCTGGAGTTCTGATGAGAATAAAATAAAAAATAAAAAACACATCTCACATCTCAATTCAATTCAATTCAAATTCAAAAATACTTTATTAATCCCAGAGGGAAATTAGAGTCTCTCCAGTTTTAGCTTCCCTATTAGCTGCCTGTTCAATTTAGAATAGTTTATTGTGTGTGATGTTCCTATAGGAGGTGGCTGAAGACTGAAACTGAAAGTTAGAGTTGCAGGTTTATCTCAGCTGTTTGTTAACCTGTCTAACAAACAGTTCAACTTAAACTATTCTAATAAACTGCTGTTATGGACAAAATGTCATTCTGTCTGGCATTTTAGCTTAGCACAAATGCCACAATAATAAGAAATGACCTTGTGTTTGTAATACAGCTGCTTTAAGCTTCCGGTGGGCAGATCTTTGCAGGCTGCTGCTGCAGAGACCAGAGACGAACTCTGATGGATTAATGAAAAAAATGCCTTTGTCACGGAATCAGAGAAAATTATCAACAGACAGTCTGCAATTTGTGGTTTTCAGGAAGATGATTTATTTGGCACTAGGGCTGGGCGATATGACGATTTTAGACCGCTTTACGATCTACACATCTGACGGTCTGTCATTTTTGAGAGACCTTTTTATCACGATTCACAGCTCTGCTGTGGAATTTCTGCCTCTGAATGAAAAGGGAACTTACCTCAGGCGAATGACACGCCTTTGTTTGACCCTTAACCAATCAAAGTGAGTCATAGTAATATATTAGTGCCCCGCTTGTTTTCACCTGTGTGTGAACAACAAAGCTGGCCGCAGCTGAGAGCGACAACGAGGTTTTCGTTCCGAAGAGGAACGCCTCGTCCATTACATGGAACTGGTTTGGTTTTTCACCAGATGACAAAGAGCAGCGAAACGTCATTTGCAAGGAGAGCGTCAAGGCAAGTGATGGCAACACCACAAACTTGTTTAATCACTTGAAAAGAAAGCATCCCAAACAATACAATGAGAGCCAGCTGGCAGCTAAAGCTAAAAAGCCTGCGGCTGCAGCGGCTAGTGCTTCTTCCAGGCAGCAAACGCTAACAGAAACACTCACAAAACTCACTCCTTACGACAGAGACAGCAGACGATGGAACAGCGTGACAGATGCAGTGAGGTACCACTTGGTTAAAGATTTGTGTCCCGTGCGAACAGTAGGAGTGGGATTTAAGAAAATGATAAAAACATTGGATCCGCGCTACGAGTTTTCCAGCCGCAAGTATTTTTCGAACACCGCCATTCCACGCATGTACGCTGAATGCAAAGAGAGAGTTGCAGAAAATATTCAGAATGCGCAGTTTTTTGCTACCACAAGCGATCTCTGGTCCAGCCGCACATCAGAGCCGTATTTGAGCTTAACTATCCACTATATGAGCAACTGGGAGCTACATAGTATTTTGAACAAGTTGATGTTTGCACAATACGTTTGCAATTGACATGTTTGCACTTTAAATACGTTTACGATTTTAATTTATGTTAAGTTACTTGAAAAACGAGAAAACTGATTTTTGTAATTGTTTCTCTCAGGGCTTTTATCATCTCTGGTGTGAGTTTAAAATATAAGTGTGTTAGCACTGTGTTGATTATCCCTAATATGAATAAATGTTTGTTTATTCAATGTTTCTCTTCAATGTTTCTCTTCTTTAATACGCATTTGAAGTTATGCTATTCATGGATAAAAAATCGTGATAAAATCGAAATCGTGATAAAATATTGGAAAAATCGTGATATTCTATTTTTGCCATATCGCCCAGCCCTATTTGGCACAGAAGAGGCACATCGGCCATAATGTTCAAAAATTTAGGGGTTTTCATCTGACAATATTAAAACACATCAGTAATGTCAGACTGACCGACGCGTTTTCTCAACACTGTAGTCGGAAAGGTCAGACAGAACTAAATATAAATTAAAACGACACACAAATTTTAAAGAAGAGCGTTTCATGTTGAACAGATATCTCAATGCATTTTCTATTCCCACTCTTTCCCACTCCTGTTCATTTTTTCCCCTGTTTTGTCCCTGTAACATGAGTAATAATAAGGTCACTCCCTTTTCACGGGAACCCCGCAGGACTCACGTGACCCACTGGGATCCCAAAAAAATTGTCAGCCACACCATGTCAAACAACACAGTGACCACTGGAGCCCTATAATTAGGCCCACTGACTGATTACTAAATTGTGGACACCTGTGATGCTAATTAGTAGACACCTTGTCCTTTTATAGGGTACCATCATTTTTGTCCAGGCCTGTTCAATTAGTTAATTTTTTAAATAATTCCATTGAAACATGGTTGAAAAGCAATATCTGACTTTCACTGAGTACATTTCATTGAATTTTTATTCATTACTACTTTTGTGAAATTCAAGCTATTTCTGTGAGCATTGCATATTTGATATTGCACCTTATAGTGTCCTGGAACCCCCAAGGCACTTTACAACACAATCAGTCATTCACCCATTCACATCCTGGTGGTGATGAGCTACATTGTAGCCACAGCTGCCCAGAGGCACACTGACAGGGGCCACCGGTCCCACCGACCACCACCAGTAGGCAGGTGGGTTAGGTGTCTTGCCCAAGGACACAACGACAGTGAATGACTGAGGCCTAGTCCACACGTAGCCGGGTTTTTAAAAAAAAATAATATTCGCCCCTCCAAAAACTTGCATCCACACCACCTCGTTTAAAAAAAAAACTCTGTTCTCACGTACCCAGATAAATACGTTGTTAAGGACATGCCAGACCTGTAGGCAGCAGTACTTCCCCCGTTCTTAACCTCGTCCTTCGTCTGTGGTCTTCCGCAAGGAGCAGTAATTCCGCTTGCAATCACAAACAAGCAAAAAGCGCTTGGACAATTGAAAAGCGAGCGCAGCTCTGAGGGCATCCATACTGTCGGCTAGTGTAAACACAGGTCGCAAACGTGATGCCAGCATTTTTTTGTCGCGGAAAGTGACGTTGCGGACCTTAAAACTCCGGTTTTGTCTGTCCACACGCAGACACCCAAAACGGAGAAAACGCAGATCTTCACTTTGGCCGGAGTTTTTAAAAAGATCCATTTTTGTGTGACAAAACTCTGTTTTCGTGTGGATGACAGGCCAAAACGTAGAAAAATATCTATGGTTTGGCAGATCCCCGGCTACGTGTGGACAGGGCCTGAGCGGGGCTCGAACCTGCAACCTTCCAATTATGGGGAGAACACTTAACTCCTGTGCCACCGCTGCCCCAGAACAATTTCATGCAACATGTTTTCATCCTGCAGACTCTCTGCCAGTTGCAGTTGCATGCAAACAAGTGCTGAACTATTGAATGTTTTCAACCCCAGAGAAGAAAGCAAATATGGGAAAATAAAATAAAATCTATAGTAAAATACAATTAGACTGCAGTAATACGAGTCGATATCCTTACAATAATCATGATACATTTCAGCCCTACCTGAAACATCTAGAGAGTTAGAACTGCTGCCTCGTGTGAAACTATGTGTGGGTGTGAATTTGTTTATTTAGATGGAGGTAATTATAAAACGTCATGGTGTAAAATCACCTGTGTCTTAATACACAACATGCTAAAAGCTATCAGACCATCTGCAGGAGCATTAAAGGATCCCACAGGGTTCCACATCTTTTATTACCCTTCCATTAGCCTTAGCATTAGCATAGTGATTACTGCTGCTTAACTCTTCAGGCTTGTTTTCCTGTGCCTCATTAAAACATTTGCTCAGCGTTAGTGTGTTAGATTTGGGCTCCATGGCAGCGACAGCTAATATGCAGACTACACTAATAGTGCAATCCATGTGAAGAGAAAAGATGTATTCCTAGAATCCCCGATTGCAACAACAAGGGTCTGAATTCATTTTAGTTCTGATCACCTGCTAATTATACCTTGCTAGGTGCTACGGATATGCATGATATGCAGTTGCACCCAGAGGCAGCAGTCATCGCATAACAGCTTTAATATGCGCTGTGTGAGGCACATGAGTGTTTGCTGCTCACCCAGCAGAAAATGACTGATGCTTTCATATGCGTTTATTGATTTGCTGGGAATTGTGTAAATAAGTGTGTACAAGTGTGCACACGAGCATGGTGTGTTTGCCTAGCTAGCAGTAGAGATAATTCGAACACAACTTTTTCACTGTCCCTGCAGGCCACTGATCCAGCTGCTTTCATCTAATATAGGTCAGCTGTGACAAAGCCCTCAGCATGGACACTGATCTGCTCTGCTAGCTCTCTCATACACAAAAGATTAAATTATACTCACAACTACACACTGGGAAAGAGAGGCTCCCTCGCATACATGCTCATGACTCATAGTGCACATATAGACACACACGCACAGCAGGTAATGGTTCACAGTAAGGCCTCGGGTGTGTGACTACCAAGCAACCCATACATAAACACAAACAGGGGAGAAAATGAAAGTCAACTCATGCTCAGCAAAAAAAGGACGCAATACAGGTGCTGGCCAAAAAAATTTGAATATCATTACAAAAAAGATTTATTTCAGTAATTCCTTTCAAAAAGTGAAACTTGCATATTAGACTCATTCATTACACACAGACTCATTCAGTAGTCCCTCACTATAACGTGGTTCACCCTTCACGGCTTCGCTGTTTCATGGATTTTTCGGTAAATAAATAAAAGGCAACGACAATAGCTGACATTAATGAAAATCCAATCCGAAAATGGAAAAGATAGGTGATCAGATAAAAGAACCAATCAGCTATTTGGAAAGGCAGGACTGGGCAAAAAAAAAGAACCAATCGGAGACTGAAACCGGCCGCTGTTTGAAGAAGCTAGCGGTAACCATAGATGTTGGTAATAGATGAGCAATTTGTGTCTAAAACGAGAAAATGTCCACGGCTGAGAGGAAAAGCATCAGGTGTGACCAAGTCTTTGCTTGGTGAGTTCAGAGTCTCTCCTGGTTTTAGAAGCTATGGCCGTAATATAACCAGCGTTTGGTGTTCTAGCTGTGTTTTTTGAGGAAAAACATTCAGGTGGCCCATAAAAGACTTTGGCCGTAGTTAACGGAAAACTAATAAATACACCTGAAAACAATTCTGACCTTTGGCTGAATTTAGCATGCTTTTATTTAATTTTTTTACAGTGCATTGAGAGTGTTTAAACAAGACAAAAAAGTGTGAAAATGTTAATGCATGTCTGAGAAAAGTGTGTGAAGTGTGAACTGAGGGGTTTTACAGCCATAAAACACCTATAAAAACTGTAAAAAATACTACTGGCTACTTCATGGGTTTCACCTTCTGCAGGTTATTTTTAGAACATAACCCTCATGGTAAGCAAGGATCACTGTATATTTCAAATGTTTATTTATTTTAATGTTGATGATTATAACTGACAACTAATGAAAATCCCAAAATTCAGTATCTCAGAATATTAGAATATATATAAAGACAAATGCAAAAAAAGGAATTTTTGAAATGCTGACATTCAATATTTTGTTGGGGCTCCGTTGGCCTGGATTGCTGCAGCAATGCAGCGTGGCGTGGAGTCCATCAGTCTGTGGCACTGCTCAGGTGTTATGAGAGCCTACATTGCTCTGATGGTGGTCCTCTTCTGATTTGTTGGGTCTGGCGTATTGTATCTTCTTGTTCACAACACCCTATAAGGTCAGGCCAATTTGCTGGCCAATCAAGAATAGGGATGCCATGGTCCTTAAATCAGGTACTGGTAGCTTTGGCACTGTGTGCAGGATCCAAGTCCTGTTGGAAAATAAAATCTGCATCTCCATAAATTTGGTCAGCTGCAGGAAGCATGAAGTGCTTTAAAACTTCCTGGTAGATGGCTGCGTTGACCTTGTACCTCAGAAAACACAATGGACCAACACCAGCAGACATGGCACCCCAAACCATCACTGACTGTGGAAACTTTACACTGGATCTTAAGTAACGTTGATTCTGAGCCTCTCCTCTCCTTCCAGACTCTGGGACCTTAATTTCCAAAGGAAATGCTAAATGCACTTTGATCAGAGAACATAACTTTGGACCACTCAGCAGCAGTCCAGTCCTTTTTGCCTTCAGCCCAGGTGAGATGCTTCTGACACTGTCTCTTGTTCCAGAGTGGCTTGACACAAGAAATGTGACAGCTGAAACATGTCTTGCATACATCTGTGTGTGGTGGTTCTTGAAGCTCTGACTCTAGCTGCAGTCCACTCTTTGTGAACCTCCCCCACATTGTTGAATGGGTTTTGTTTCACCATCCTCTCCAGGGTGCAGTTATTCCTAGTTGTACACTTTTTTTTCTACCACATCTTGTCCTTCCCTTCACCTCTCTGTTAATCTGCTTGAACACAGAGCTCTGTGCCTCTTTAGCAATGACCTTTTGTGTCTTGCCCTCCTTGTGTAAGATGTCAATGGTCATATTTTAGGAAACTGTCAAGTCTTCCCCATGAGTGTGTAGCCCACATAACTAGACTGAGAGATCATGTAAAGGTTTTTGCAGATATTTTGAGGTAATTAACTGATTAGAGTGTGGTACCAGGGGTCTTCAATATTGCACTTTTTCACAATACTCTAATATTATACCTCTTATACTTTGTGGCATGGTGTGGAAACAATCATCTGACCTTGAGTGTGAACAAAACAAAGGAGATGATTTTAGACTTCAGAAGAAACAGGGTGGAGTCAAACACTGTTCCCATCATGGGAGAAGAAGTGGAGGTGGTTGAGGAATACAAATACCTTGGAGTTCACCTGGACAACAGACTGGACTGGAGAAAGAACAGTGAAGCCGTTTACAAGAAGGGGCACAGCAGACTGCACTTCTTGAGGAAGCTTAGGTCCTTCAATGTCTGTAGCAAGATGCTGCAGATCTTCTACAAGTCTGTTGTTGAGAGTGTAATCTCTTCAGCCATCGTCTGTTGGGGTAGTAGCATCAGAAGCAGGGACCTGAAAAGGCTCAACAGCCTAATAAAAAAGGCTGGTTCTGTTCTGGGGACGACTGTGGAACCACTGGAGGAGATAATGCAAAGAAGGATTCTCCAGAGAATCAAGAAAATGATGGACAACCCTGAGCATTCTCTTCACAAGACTGTCCGACAACGGAAGAGTGTCTTCAGTCAGAGGCTTCTTCAGTTTTGCTGCAACACTGACGTTACTGGAGATCCTTCCTGCCAACAGCCGTTGTAATATACAATAACTCTTTGACGACTTGATTATTATTCTGAGCTACTACCACAATCAATTTCCCTCTGGGATTAATAAAGTATTTTTGAATTGAATTTGAATTGAATTGAGTTTTCTGAGAAACTGACATTTGGATTTTCATTAGTTGTCAGTTAGTCATTAAAACTAAAGAAATAAACTTTTGAAATATATCAGTCTGTGTGTAATGAATGAATCTAATATACAAGTTTCACTTTTTGAATGGAATTACTGAAATACGTTTTGTCCAGATATTCTAATTGTGTGACCAGCACTATTATTAAAGTGGGGAGAAAAATGTACTACCAAATCAGAAAGATTTACTACCAGACAAACATATTTACTTTCTTTTAAGGGCCTAAATTGAGCTTAACTCATTTACTATCTTTTACTACCATTGACCACTGCGCAGAAACCCTGGACTCCCCAAGTAGCCTGTCACCAGAGGCCACACCACCGAGGCTCTGAAGGGCATCAGTAGGATGAAGAGAAGCCAGCAAGCAATAAGTTTCCTTTCTGTTCTGCGCCGCACTTTGTTCTCTTCAAATGCTTCATTTATTAGGTGTAAAGACTAACACAAAGACTGGACCTAAGGTAACTTCACCTATTCAAGTGTTTTACTCAGCTTATATTGATGACCAACTCAAGACATAAGCATCATTATCTTCTGCTGCCCTACAGTGGTCTCACTAATGGAGCAATAATTGGTGTAAATTACAAAGTGAACAAGTTGTGGCACAACCTTTAGAATGGAGAGATTAAGAAGCCTGTGCTATGTCGCATTGCAGGAGAGCCATGCATTCTCTTGACTTGACTAATCACCTTTTCTTCTCATTCAGACAATCTTTACTATTACAAGTGAGTGGGGTCATCCAGGGCTTTGAACAACTGCAGCAGTGTTTTGCAAATATGATCAATATTTGATTGTCCCCTTTTCCTCCCTCTTTTTCTCATTTGCTCCATCTCTCTGTCTAGTAAGAGACTGCAGTAAAGGCATTAATTAGAGCCAGACATGCACCAAGGATTCCCCACAGGGCCAGCAAAAGACAAAACATATAAAGTTAGATTTGAATGACTTGATTTAATAAGCTGTGCATGTAACTTTTATTGGTGAGTTTTTGAGAAATTTCACGTTGTTCCTGTACTTGATTTAATGAAGGGGTTTCTTATATCAGATCACAACACACAAGGAATAAAAAAGATTTCCTGAGTTCCTAAACTAAAGGTGGTTTACGATGTCCTACGTTGTGATGCTAATGCAAAGTCTCAACATTAGAAAAAAGGCTAAAAGGGTCAGTTTAAAGAATAGTTTTCACTTGCAAGCCAGCATCCTACTTCATGATATAGAACACACACTTTCAGAATGTCTTTAAGAATTTTCACCAAATTAGATTCAGACAACTTCTCTAACTCCAACCATTTCAAATGAGATCCTGTTCACAGATCACTGACTTGAGCTCTGCAAACAGCCTATAGGGGATTTCAGCTGGCTGCAACAAGGAAAGGCTGAAAATCTGTTGGCTGTTCTAATTCTCTTCATTTCATCACGATGTAGAGATGTGAGTATCTCAACAGTGAATAATTTTCAGTCAGACACAGGAGTAAAAATAATACCAATCAAATACACATCAGACTTTGGGGATCATATTAATAACATGGCAGATAGGCCCGATGCACCCTTTCTGCACAAAGTGTCTGATTACGCTGCAAGTAAAATAGATTTAGAGACTGTATGGGTGAGGAAAATAAATAAATGTAGACATCCTGACTTTTCTCCTCCACAAAAGCAGATGCAGATTTAAAATACTGATGATAAAAGCCAACAAATGGTTTCCATGCTTTGAAGCAGGCACTGGGCCTTTGCAGAAAGAGTGTAGGGGTACCAGTAAGAAAGGTCTACAAGTAAGTCAAACTGATTTCTATTCTGTAGATAATAGAATGGGCGTTTTCTGACGCTACCTGTGTGAATGCTTTTGTTTATCCTTCCTTTTTATTCCAAATGAATACTACTGAATGGTGGTGGGCATGTCTTGGAAGCTTCTGTTAGGAGGTCAGTCTGTTGAGCATTTGTTTTGTTTAAGCTTCTGGGTTTCCTTCAAGTGTCTAATTAATGTAGTTTAAATAAAATGACAACTCATCCAGGATGAGGCCACATTATAATAAAAGTGAATTATTACTGTATTTGGTTTATTAAACAATAAACACATATTGAAACTTGGTAGGTTTGGTCTGACCAAACATACCGATGACCAAAATGGTCATGAATGATGGTTGGTACTGTAATGAATGGAGAATTACAGTTTAATTAATGACCATAGACATTAAAGATCCATATCGAGTATGAATCCCATCTAATGGACACTGGGTTATTTAAACCAGAAGATTGGATCTTTTTATTGCAGGGATTAGATAACCGTTACGTATTCACTCAGAGACAACAGAATAGAAAGAGTCAAGTTTAAAAATTAAGAATTGTATTATTAACAAATTAAACTAGACTGACTTCAAAACTAAATGTGTAATGTAAAAAAAAAATGGATGAGGCGGTGAATGGATGGTGTGTGATGTTAATCAGAACCAGCAAATCCGAAGAAGCGATTGTTCTGACGGGAACTGAAGATGTTGTTTTGCATGAAGCTTTGGATAGCTTCAGAAAAACACGAGACCCAATCATCCCGGCCTACCTTGCCTTCGGTGGAAGTCCTCTGTAGATCAGGAATATCGAGGTCCGGTGGACCCTCTCTGGAACCGAGCCGGTAGGAAAAGTCGCGGTTCCGATCAGACCCGTCTTGAGTTACTTCCGGCACATGACACGTTTATTGGCGTCTGGTCAGACCCAAGCCTGGGTCGGTGGATGGAGCTTTTATTTTGAAAGGAGCTGTTGCCGCTGATTGGTGTGGCGACTGGATTTTTCAGCTTGTCGTTGGTTCTTTCGGTTAAAGAGTTTCGATCAGGATTGACCACTTTGTCACTTTCTCTTTGAACTGGCGTAAGAGCTGACGTGGCATAGTTTTATACTTAGGATGTTGTGGTTTATTGTCGAATGAAAATTACCAAACACCATCAGAAGCACGCCTCCGTCAGATCTGTAAGATTCTGTTTGGATCAGTGAAAGTAATGTGTTATGTCTTTTTAACACTACCTGAAATGAGTCCTGTTGGAACACTTAAAGTCATATTACTTATTATATTCTATAGGATCATAATAAAGTAATTAATATTTTGATTTCACAGGTGGTTATATCTTATTTATTGACTAACACTTTGATGGATTAGCTTTATTAAAATAGAGTTCTTTGATTAATTAAAAGAAAACAGTTCATTCTTCGTTCTTCTGTTGAGCTGAAAATAAGCAGGTTAGAAGGAATGCATGAGACCTTGAGACTATCTCTCATGCAGACTAGTCCTGAGCAAAGAAGGGAAAAATAAGAGTCATTCCGTTCTGTTATAGTACCAAAACAAGAACAAATTGCATCCTCATGAGCAATGAGGGTGAAGGATGAGGAGAAGGTGAGGTAGAGGTGAAAGGTCACAATATCAAAGATTGAGCTGGAGTAGAGCTCCATGGCTATTATATATACCATCCAAGGAGATAACAAAAATGTAATACAAGTTGCCTTTCCTCAGTCTGAGCCACAAGCACACCTCTGAGTTGAGTCTGCAGCTGGAACATTTGCAGGCTGCTACCTCCTCTCTTCATTAGATCTGATATCATCAGTGAGCTGTTGGCTTATTTCTTCTTCTGTTCTAATTTGCAATAGTGTAAACATGTATCTGTAAACTAAGAAATCAAGTTTAAAAACATATTAGAAAACATTAAATGCCCAAGAGCAGATCATTTCCTAGTGTACCATACAATTAAAGCGTAATAGCACCAACTGGATGCTACCAAACATTAGTCATGAGTGCAAACATTTATGAATTTATGGATTCATGAATGTTAAAACTGTTACTGTTGGTGTTTCTGAAGGGCATGGCTGAAGAAAGCACCTGACTGTAATAAAAGCTCTGAAAATCCCATTTAAACAGTTTTTATTTTATTTATTATAAAATATGTTAAAATGTTTTAAAATCTCAGTAGCAGAGCTAGAAATTCATATGGAACAATTACTAGGCTGCTAGCATGTTAGCTACTATTTATTTAAGTATAAGCACAAATCATGTTCAATGTAAACATCACAGATACATGGATGGGCATACTTGTTGCCCCCATCTTGGTGCCTGTACGTTGGGGTTTGCCCCAGTGGACGAGAGGGTAGCCTCCCTCTGCAGCTGCAAACTTCGTCAGGCTGACCTGACGAAGTTTGCAGCCGCAAACGAAACGTTGCAGGTAAATAAAACCTTTCTGTGTTTTAAAAAGAACTAAAAGATGGAATTAGAATTTCAACTCAGCAAGAACACACCAATAATAATAATAAACGAACAGCATTTAGTTAACGTTAACAAGCTATTACCGTGGATAGGACTTTACTGTCGCCTAGAATACTTTACTAAGGAGGTTTTTCTGCTCAACATCAGACTCCTTAAACCCAAACCAGGTCTGTATAACCGACGTCACCCTGTCTTCTTTAGAAGGATGTCTTCACCCACTCAAAGAAGTTGACAGAAATGGGGATTTGTGCCACAACCCTCACAAAGGATCTGCATACTTCCAGTTGTACAGACTTGGACATGTTTTCCAAAAGATTTGTGCAATAATCAGATTTTTATTTTACTTCCACAAAAAGCAACTTTAAGATTTCATATTCCAGAAAATGGGAACGGCTTACCATCCAATTTAAAAGCAGTCCCTTGTTAATTAGGCCATCATTTTGTAGGTCAGGCGGGATGGCTTCAAGGCGAGCAAATTCCAAGTGTGTCTGGAGCTACTGGCAGCGAAGTGTTGGAGAACCCTGTTGTAGAAGGTTCTGGTGGGTGGACCTGGGGGCTCGGGTTGGAACTCAAGGCTTTAACAGTTCAGTAATATAGGGAGGAGCTTGACCATGAAGAGCCCTGAAAGGTATGGTCAGGATTCTAAAATGAACTCTAAAGTTAACGGGTGACCAGTGCAGAGACATTAGAATAGGAGTGATGTGTGCTCTTCTGTTTGCTCCAGTTAGGAGCCTCGCTGCAGAGTTCTGGACCAACTTAAGGCGGCCAAGTGCTTTTTTGTTAAAACATGTGAAAAGTGTGTTATGGTAATCTAGACGGGAGGAGATCCAGACAAAACTAAAACTAGAAAAGGGAAGTAAATGATCTTTCTACTTGATCTGTTTTCGTTAATTACTGGAAGGTCCTCTGCAAGGCCCCTTTACTAAATTTCATGTTTAAAATAAAATTATAGCCATAGCACACGGGTATCTATGCTACCAAAACAACTCCACTGTCTGAGTCGAATGAGGCGTCAGACTTTCTTCTGATACACAAATCAACTGTGGTGCAGGCTTAGGGCACTCTCGGAGACGCATCAGAATAAGATGGTGATGATGTGGTGCATGCATAGTGCAGGTATAAATCAGCAGCTGAACAGAAGTGGAGGGAAGGCCAACGTGTGTTCAAAAGGAGGATTAAAAGGCCAAGTAGAGACGCAAACAAATTGAAAAAGATGTTTACATGAAAAGTTGTAATAGAAATGAGAAGAAACATGATTCCCTGCATGTAAATGATTTTTTCTTTGTTGCATCTTGGTTTACCATCAATTTAGAGATGAGATGGTTTTGTATACCTCAGCCTCAGGTATCTGAACTTGTTTGTATTTTCTATGAACAGATCCAAACAGAGACCATCTTTCCATCTATCAGGATTTCGTTCAAAACTTGTGAGGATCCCATGATTCTTATTAAATAAGTCTTTATTTGCTCTTCTTTGAATTAATTTATTTCCTGCATTATATTTTCTTTTTATCTCATCCCAACCTTCACTTTGTACAACCTGAAACCACCTTGCCAAAGCTGGACTTTTCCATCCAATGCTGTTTGGCACTCCTCAGGTCGATGGAAGGCTGATGACTTTCTATAAAGCTAAACATGGTATTAGCGTTGGAAAAATATTAACAACAACCGGAAACTAAATAGAAAGTAAGTGTAATAAGGGCAGGATTACTCTTCGCTCTGCTCCTTTAAATTCACACAGCATCGACAATTTTGTTGTTCATCAGTGATTTTTTCCTTCTGAAATTAAAAAAAAGATTAAATATCAGAGGTGTGACCAAGTCACTGCTTTGCAAGTCACAAGTAAGTCATAAATCTTTCCAGTCAAGTCCAAGTCAAAGACAATCAAGTCCAAGTTGAGTCGAAAGTCAATGATGTGGAAGTCCAAGTCAAGTCCAAGTTCTTAACTTTGAATTTTCAAGTCATAATCAAGTCATCTGTCCAACTTCAAGTTAATGACAATGATAATAAATAAAATCCTGAATTAAAGCTTCTAAAAGCTTCATTTATTTGCTCAAACAAGCAGAAAGAGCAACTGAAACTGATTATAAACAAAGAGCTGCTGCATTTAGCAGTGAGTCAAACCCAGAACGAAGAATGATTTATGATTTTTGTCCATGTCGTGCCACTTTTGTGCTAAAATATCAAATATGCTCAAGTCATCATCAAGTCAACAGATGCAAGTCGATTCAAGTCGCAAGTCATTGGTGTTCAAGCACGAGTCAAGTCGTAAGTCTTGATTGATTTTATCAAGTCAAGTCAGAAGTCATTAAAATAATGACTCAAGTCTGACTCGAGTCCAAGTCATATAACTTTAGTCCACACTAGGGATGAGCCGGATACTCATTTCAGATGAGTATCCGGTAAGGATAAAGCATTTTTGATGAGTACGAGCATGAAACGAGTAAAACTCGTAAATATCTGTAATCGTGCTGAAGGAAGATCCTCATTGGGTAACTGACTGTCTTCACGCTCTGTGACTGGCCAGTCAAATAGAGCGCCCGCCCCTCCCTACACACAAATCTCTGCACCCGGGAGCTCACAGTTCAGTCCGCGTCCGGTCCATCCACGCTCACACACAGACAGTAACGGATCTCTCTGTGCTTGCTTCACTGTTCACGTTTCTTCAGTACTCATGTGTTCTTCAGTTTGTTTCTTTTTAAAGTTACTTTAAAGTTATTTAAAGTTACTTTTTTTCATAACGTACGTGGTGCATTTGACAAGACAAAGCTGAAAATGGTTTGTGCTGCATCAGTCACTGCCTCCACTCCAGTCAGGGTTTTTTTTCCTCTCTCTCTCTCTCCTCTTCCTCAGGATCCACTCCCTCTTTCCTATTCACTCTCTCTCTCTTTCTTTACATTTTAAATCACAATTGTCTACTTTTTGCTCATTTTAAATATATTTTAATCATTTTCTAAATTCTTTTTTCTATTTTACATGTTTTGTTTTTGTGAAGCTCCCCGTGATTTTTATCTTGAGAGGCGCTATAGACAAGATCTTTTCTTCTCTCTCTCTCTCTCTCTCTCTCTCTCTCTCTCTCTCTCTCTCTCTCTCTCTCTCTCTTAATTCATGCACTTAAATATTAATGTTCTGATTTTATTGAAAAACGTGTTCTGTAATAGTTCCTTTACTTTTGTGATCAAAAACATTTAATCTCAATTCTGAGGCTGCTCTGTAAATAGTTTTCAAATAAACAATACACATAGCAACTTCTGATCAGACTTAAAATAACGCATTGATGTAAACCACACCCACTTCCGGGTTAGGCCACGCCCACTCAGAGTACAGATACAGAGAATTTAGATGGTTGAACAGGTACAGATACAGATATAGATAGTGATGTACTCGCTCATCCCTAGTCCACACCACTGCTAAATATGAATAAAAATAAATTGATAAATCTAATGTACTTTGAAAAAAATGGTCCTGTGATAGACACGGAGAGTTTGGTTTCAACATTTTACCAGTAAGATACATTTAAATAAAATAAACAGTATACAGAAATGAAAAGATGGGCCTAAAGCATAAATCTTACTTTTGTAAGAAAAGTAGAAAAAAAAAAACACTCCCAGGGAGGTTTGCTCATTTTGTGTGGTGTTACTTCACAAAATAAATAACTATATTTGTATCTGAGTTCCTCTCATCACTACATTTTATGGAGGGAGGCTGCATAATCAGAGCTTGTCTTAAGCTATCACAGATCCCAGACCATCCAGAACTATCAGAGTCTCCCTTCCTTGTGGATGGCCTTGTGGATTCTGGTGGTGACTTACCATCCCTAAATGGACACAAACATCCTCCAATCTTTGCTGAATGTGAATTCAAAGAAGGGTCCATGCGTCCTGACCTGTAGAAAGCAGCAGGGTTAGGGATACAAAATCTTCTCTCCAATGAAAGTGCATATCAGAGCAGAAGGTGGACGGAACGGTGCACTTTGACGCATGGTTGGTGGCTTAGTTTGGCCAGGAGGGTTGTTTGAGTGTCGGCCGATGGCCTGTACAGTGCTCCGATACTGCTCCTGTTCAAACTTTTCAGAGGGCATGGGTTAGAAGACGGGTGGCGGTGAAGGGGCCGCTCCACAGGGGGAGAGTAGAGGAACTGCTAAGAGGGACCGTGGGGATTTGTCGTCGGATGCTGTGGTGGGGGATGATTTGGTTAAGCTTCGTCGGATGGCTGGAGTTGGTGCGTTGAGTTTGGTCGTTCGCTTGAGGGCTTCAGACGGGGGAGGATTTTCTTCCACCAGTCCTCTTCGGTTATCGAAGGAGATAAAGGAGAGGATGGGGGATGTGGTGGACGCTGCTGTTATGCCGGGTAGGATTTTGTCTGTGGTTTGTTGCATGGAGGCTCAGCGTGATAGGTTGCTTAAGCTTAAACGGATTTTGGACGTGGAGGTTGTGTCAGTTCACGAAGTGGCTTTGGGGGTTCAGGGGGTGGTTTATAATGTTCCTAACAACATTTCTGAGGCCGAGCTGCTGAGCGGGCTGAAAGGGGGATGGTGACGGCGGTGCAAAGGTTGGGCTTTAATGCTCAGGAGCCCACCCCCTTGTTGTTGTCTTTTGGCGACACCGCATTGCCTGACCGTGTTATGCTGGACTATTTGAGCTATTCTGTTCAACCTTTTGAGAAGGCTCCTTTGTGTTGTTTTCGATGTAAAAAATTCGGGCATGTGGCTAATGTGTGTGTGGAGGTCAGGAGATGCCGGACGTGTGGGGGCGATCATGAGGGTCGTCAATGTGGGGAGGAACTGTGTTGCGCGAATTGCGGCGGGGGGGCATCAGACTGCTTTTAGGGGCTGTGTGTTCTATCGACAAGCTGTAGTAGAGGAATCTTATTGGTCTGAGAATCGGGTGTCCTACGCTGAAGCAGTGCGTCAGATGAGCAGGGGTGGTGGCGAGGAGGTTGGGGGAGCTGGTCCACGATGCGTGGCTCAGTCAGCTGGGGGAGGATCGCTGAGACAGGGAGGCTGTGATTGAGGGAGATAAGACCAGTTTCTTGCCTTTTTGGTTGAGGCGATGTGGAGGGTGAAGATGCAGGCGAACAGTAAGTCGGACACGGCTAGGGAGGTGACTGTAGCAGCTGAACTCTTGCTGGGATTTGTTGGTATGGATCCCAGGGAGGTTTGGGAAGCCTCCTGTACGCAGGGTCTGGGGGGTAGGAGGGGTCGTGGTTTAGTTGTGGAAAATGAAGGGGGGATGGATCTAGTTGAGGGTGGGGATGGAGCGGAGGGCTAGTCTTTTATGGTATTTTGTATCCTGCAGTGGAATGCCAGGAGCCTAGTAGCCAACGGGCAGGAGTTTAAGAAGGCCTTGGAGGACATGAATGAGAAACTGGATGTGATTTGTGTCCAGGAGACGTGGCTGAAACCTTCCTTGGATTTCAGGCTGTATGGTTTTGTGTGTGCAAGGTAGAGGTGGGAAAAATGATCGATTCTAAGATGCATCGCGATTCAGCCGTGCACGATTCCGCATCGATGCAGCAACGTGACATAATGAGATTCTCTCCCTATGTCTAAGTCGGGGGTCGGCAACCGCGGCTCTGGAGCCGCATGCGGCTCTTCCATCCATCTGGTGCGGCTCTCTGTGCTTGTAAAATAATGAATGGATATTTAAATAAAATGCTTTATATTTTACTGCATTAATTTTACATCTGTATGCCAATTCTAAATGTAAAGATTGTCTGCGTAAACCTGAACAGTTCCAACCCAGTCTTACTGTGAGACCGGGTTGACACGTCACGCTTGTGCGTAATCATAAAGGCGCATTCTGAGCTGACGAGGATGTGAAATTCTGGGATTCTCCTCAGCTCCTGGATGTGTCGCCACATTGGAGACAGGAACAAGCGCTATTCAGCCAAAGTTTCATAATCAGGGAACATTTTCTAAGTGACAAGTCTCGCTTCAGTCGGAGGAATCTTCCTGCATGCGCCCTGGTTCTGCGACGTGCTCCAAGCCCCTCTCCACAACTTCAGCTCGCTGTGCGCCGTACGTACGCGCTGACAGCGAGCTGCGCTGAGCTCAGTGTCAAGCTCAGATGGGAATCATTTCTTAAGTGATTTAGCTACATCTGCGCGAAACGAATAAAGTGTCAGTTTGTCTGCTTGCGTCGGGGTAGTTCTTTCTATTCTTTCTCCGTCAAAATAAACGGTTAAATACGGGAACTATCCGGTCAACACAACACAAGCCCTGCTTTTAACTGTTCTGTTTTCTTGTGAAAATTGTTGCAAAGAGATATAATTTAACTTGATTAACACCAGAGCCAGGCGCACTGCGCCGTTATCTCCGTCACTGTACATGAGGGAAAAACAAAATGATCGGATCCTTTTCTGACCTTCCCCACCTACAAAGTTTAATTACAACAATCAAACGTGACAGAGCCTGGATTTGTATTCTGAACAGTCTAAACATGTTTTAAAAAGAAACATATGACAAAAGTGGCACCTGCTCAGTAAAACCACCAACAGGGTGAAAAATATCTAAATATTGTAGGCAGAGACGGGCTACAACTTCTGGATCCATTTTATATAAATCATTTTATTGATTATCGTCTTATGAAAGATAACTTTGATGTACATGAGC
>SSNQ01034524.1:632683-647608 GCA_006942095.1 Nothobranchius kuhntae | reverse complement strand
CGGTGGTGGGGGATAAGGAGAAGGCTGATGTGCTGGTTGCAGATTTCCAGAGGGTTCATAGTTCGGCAAATATCCTGGATGAAGACCTTGCTCTTAGACAGGGATTGCTGAGTTATTTTAAGGGTGATCTGTGGGGGATGAGGATGGCCAGACGGACTTGAATCTTTGTTTTTCGATGGATAAGCTGCGAGCTGCGATCTGTTTTGGACAAGACACTAGTCCGGGCAGGGATGGTCTGGGCTATCCACTGTTGCAACATGCGGGAGATCACTTCCTATAAGAGTTCTTATCCTTGTATAATATGGTTTGGGGGTCTGGACGGTTACTCGCAGAATGGTGGCATTCAGTGATTGTGCCGTTCCCTAAACCGGGGAAGACCCCTGAGGCCCCAGATTCTTATAGGCCTATTGCACTGACTTCTGTGGTCTGTAAGGTGATGGAGCGTATTGTCTCCACATGACTGGTGTATTTCTTGAAGAGGTCTGGTTTTTTTGCTCTGAGTCAGAGCGGGTTTCGTCGGGGGAGGTCCACGATGGACGCTGTTGCCCCGCTGGATTTGGATGTTCGGGGGGCACTGGCAAACAGAGAGGCGATGTTGGCTGTGTTTTTAGACCACATATGTCAGAGTCAAGGCCCACGGGCCAGAAGCGGCCCGCGGAGCATTTTTATGTGGCCCGCGAGATAAATATCAAAAATATATTAAAACTGGCCTGCTGGCCGATTTTACCACAAAGACTTCAACTCCCATGATGCTTTGCGGCGTCAGCGCGGAGCCGTCGAAGCCCCCTCCTTTGTGTTTTTTCCGCCTGCTGCCGGTCTCTGCAGCTCCTCTGTCTCGGACAAACTACACTCCTCTCACTCAGCGCCGAGTTCACTCAGCTATTTTCTGACGTTGAAGCCCAGAAACGGAGATTTTAATCGCTCAGTAATGTGTTCACGACTGAAAGAAAAAGCGTTCCAACTAACTTCCAGACAGAGCCGATATAACTCCAGCGAGCAGTGACACGCTCAAACCAGCACGACTCTGTGGTTGTGTTTCCTCCCCGACACACAACAACGCGGTCAAGCTGCTCAGACATGTTCATCAGCACAAACCTATGTGAGCACCAGTGTTGGGCAAGTTACTTCAAAACTGTAATGCATTATTTATTACTTGTTACCCTCATTTTAAAGTAATTCATTACATTACAATATTACTGATTTTAAAATGTAAGGCATTACACTACTTTTGCATTACTTTAAGTTACTTTCACCAAAACAACTTCAATATGAATCTGGTAATCTGACGCTCAGTGAGCTCATGACATATATGTGGACAGTGATGTGGTGTCTGAGCGAGGATTGCTGTTAAAACAGTCAGATATCATAACAGTGCTTTAAAATGATTGTCTATTAAATAAAAGCAACAACAATCTTTATTCTCAACACGCTGCCATCTTATATTAACTGAGCAGGGAGTGAGGTGGTGGGGGCTCCAAGCCTATATTTGCCTTGGTCCCCAAATGCCTTGATACGGCCCTGGATGTGGCAATGACTTCTGGGGTGCTCTGATTCTATCACATGTATAAATATTAAATGCTTTTATATTATTGCTTTTCACTGGTAAAAATGTGTATTGGGGATAAATCTACCTACTTTTTTCTTTTCAAGCACTTTTTGTTTTCTTGATTTTATTTGAATAATTCCCTGCCCTTTCTCTCTCTAACCTTCCTGCATGCTGCATGTTTTCTCCGTCTTCCAGAAAAACTGTTTACTAGACTTCCTACTTTCTAACGATCAGCCAAAGGGATCTTCACATGCGCGGCGCTCCAGCAGTAATGAGTTGAAATCACCGGGGCACAGATTATGAACTCAGCTGAGGAAAGAAAAGCACGTCAGAAAAGTACAAAATACCAGAGAATATGCGCTGATATGAACGATCGCAAGTGAATTATTTTGTTTTAGTGGTGCGATTTTGTGAATGTTGCAGCGTGCAGCGGCCGCGTGCAGGACGCAGCTGGAGTAGTTGAGCCGTTACCGCTGCGTCCTCTCTGCCCGCAAAGCCGAGTCCATAAATGACGTCATATATGCAGATACTGGATCTTGCTTCGGGGTTCCCGCAATTTGGATTTTTAAGGAACACATCTTGATTCTGGGTTTAAAAATGCATTGTAATTACCGCGTTACTGGCAACTGTACCGAGTAAATATTACCATTTTCTTTCCCTGTAATGCCTTACATTACCACAGTACAACAAAAAGCAATGCATTACAGTAATTAATTACTTTTGTACCGCATTACTCCCAACACTGGTGAGCACCTGTTGTCATCTAATGTTTTCATTATTATGATGAAGATGAACAAAACAACAGGAGTCTCCTCCTCAGCTCAGATCAACCCCATGATGCAGGTATCTGGCTGGAACAGGTGAGCATCACAGTAAACCAGTGGAACAAACTAAGCTTTTAATATGTTGGTTTAATGCTCTTTTTCTGCTCCAAAACATGAAAGTTAACAGGTGAGATGTTGCATTTTCATTTAAGATAAAATGATATTTTTATTTTGTTGTTGGCCCGTGAGAAAAGATTTAACCTACAGTAAACAGGAAGTGGAAAGGCTGCAGATAGATGAGTAGAATAGAAAATCCCTTTATTGTTCCTCAGTGGGGAAAGCTAGACGTCACAGCAGCGATGAAACGTATTACAGGAGAAAAAATGAGAATAAAAAGTAAGAAAAATGAATAAACAAGAAAACATAAATCCTGAATAGATTTTAAAAATGCTGATTATACCACAAGTAATGAATACCACTGATCCCTTTTATTTAAAACTGACTTGCTCGTGTGTAATTTGGTTATTCCACATTCAGTGTTAATGCATAAATAAGTTTGTTTCCAAATTTAAAGGTTCAAAATTGCATATATGTTGATAAAGAAAATGTGCAAATTTGCCGTCACTTTTTCAAAAATATTAAGTTTGGTCCTCGACTCCGTCCCAGAGTTTCATTTCGGCCCCTTGTGAGTTTGAGTTTGACACCCCCGTTTTAGACACTGAGGAGGCATATGATATGTTGTGGGCTGATGGGCTCCTGATGTCCCTTTACGTAGCGGGGGTACGAGGAAGGATGTTGCGCTGGATAGGAGGTTTTTTAAGGGGTAGGACGATTCAGGTGAGGGTGGGATCCACTCTTTTGGAGTCGGTAGAGGTGGACAATGGGGTGCTGCAAGGCAGTGTCATCATCCTTGTGTCATCAGCCCTGTCCTGTTCAATGTTTTGTTTTTAATTTCTTCCAGGGTGGTGCTCCCCCCATCTGGCCACTCTCCTGAACAGACATTCCCCATCACGCGCTCTGCGCTCCTCGGACCAAGGCCTGCTCGCTGTCCCTCGTTCTAGGTGTCGTACTCGCAGGGACCGGGCTTTCTCAGTCCTAGCACCGTCACTATGGAACCAGTTGCCACCCTCAGTTAGGCTGTCCCCATCTCTGCCAGTCTTCAAGAGCCGCCTAAAAACACACCTCCTCCACTTGGCGTTTCCTGAATGTATTTGAGTTAGGCCGTCATTTATGTTGATTTTATCTCACAGTTTTCATTGGTTCAATTTTTGCCTTGTTTTACACATTTTTCTTCTACTAGAATGATTCACCTTTTTTGTAATTTGTATCTGTAATTTGAATTGCTTTTATTTTCTGATTTATTCACTTTATTTAACTTTGTACTGTTCCATGTTCAGCGCCTTGGGCTTCCTGACAGGGTTGCGGAAGGCGCTTTATAAATAAAACTTTGATTTGTTGATTTGATTTGGTTAATGGGATGTTCGTCTCCTTGGGTGGTGGTTTTGGTAGGTCTCTGTTTGTCCATGATGCGTTTTCTCGAAGCGTGGCCGGAACCTTCGTTTTTTTTTTTACAAGGTCCAGGAGGGGTTGGATGGGGTGGTGGCCTGGGCTCGGAGACCAAGACCAAATTTATGGTTTTTGGTTTTAAGAGGTCTGTGCCGTATGAGGGTTTGAAGTTAGGCGGGCACATGCTGGAGTGGGTGTCATGCTATAGGTACTTAGGCCTGTGGTTTGATGACAAGTTCACATGGGGGGGAAGCATGTGCATTTTTTTGTAGCCAGGTGTGGTCATGTTCTGAATATCTTGCTTTGTCTGGCCGGTACTGATTGGGGGCTTCCAGGGACACTTTGCTGCAGGTTTCTTGGGGCATGATTAGATCGTTCTTGGACTATGGCTGTCTAATGTATGGATCTGCAGCGCCTACTACCCTGAAGCTGCTTGATGTGCTGCAGGCTGCTGCCTTGCGGATGTGTGGTGGGGCGTTTCGGTCTACCCCTGTGGTTGCCCTCCTCGTAGAGGTGGGTGAAATGCCGTTGGAGTTCCGTCGCATTAACCTGGGGCTACGCTATCTGATGAAGGTTAAGGGTATGGGCGCGGATAGCCCGTGTTTGGAGCTGTTGGTCAGTCACTGGGAGTTTGCAAAGGGGAGGTGGGTGTCTAGGGGCGGTTTTCCTGAATGGCTGAGGAATCTAGCGGTGGGGAGGGGCTTCCTTGACTGGTCGGTTCATTCCCATTTGGTGTGGCCTGAGGTTTTGCCCTGGCTACTGCCGGCCCCTAGAGTGGACCTTGCTTTTATGACTCGACCACTGGGTGGCAGGGGGCGGGGGCTTTTATGGATTTTATGAGTGGAGTGGGGTTCGTTTTTGCACCTCTTTACTGACGGCTCCAAGGATCCTGAGAGTGGTAGAGTGGCAGTGGGGTTGGGTGTCTCTCTTTTAGGATTTGGTTTAGGTCATCGCATAATGGACTATTGTTCTGTATTTGCGGCAGAGTTGGTTGCGATATTGTGGACTTTGCAGTAGGTGACGAAACATTGGCAGACGAGATCTGTGATTTAATCTGACTCTGCTGCTGATCTTGAGGCATTGGTGGGGGGATTCTCCAGGTCTAGGCCTGACTTACTGGTTAGGATCAGGTTGATGTTGCACAGGGGTAGTTGGTTTGGGTTTGACGTTTGTTTTGTGTGGGTACCTGCTCATGTGGGGGTGGAGGATAATGAGAGGACCAATGCTTTGGCTAAGGGAGCGCTGTCGGGGTGTGGGGTGGATGTAGTGGTGGGGTTGGGAACGTGTGAGTGTCGCTCGGCGGTGAGTCAGATGGCATTTGACCTGTGGCAGGCCTCTTGGGATGTTGGGGTTACTGGCAGGACTTTTTATGATCTGCAGCGACGAGTGGAGGTTTCTGGGGGTTGACCATCCTAGCAGGAGGAGAGACTCTGTGGTGTTGACGAGGCTGAGGTTGGGCCATAGCTGTCTTTTGGGGGGGGGGGGGTCTCTTGCTAGTGGGGAAGCACCCTGATGGTTTGTGCCGGTGTGGGGTGCAGGAAACAGTGACGCATGTTTTGCTGGAGTGTCCTGTTTACTCAGTCGAGAGGAAGGCGCTGTTTGGGTTTGTGGGTTCTGTGGGGGTGGAGGTTTTTAGCTTGCGAACCTTGTTGAGGGCGGAGGATGGGCGGTGTGTGGGCGCGCTGATGGCTTTCTTGCGCCGGGTTGGTGTGTACGCGAGGGTGTGATCGTCGGTGTGTGAACAGTAGGTTGCTGTGGCAGCAATATGCCGGATAGGCGTCTACTCTGCCTTACAACAGAAGAAGAAGAAGAAGAAGAAGAAGAAGAAGAAGAAGAAGAAGAAGAAGAAGAAGAAGAAGAAGAAGAAGAAGAAGTGCATATCACGAAGATGGCTGCTGTAGTGCAGACACATGGTTTGGCAAGTCCTACTTGTTAGCCAAAAAAACTTGAAAAACAATCCAAAAAAAGAAGACACACCCTGCTTCACATTGTGGATAACCATTTATCTTCCCCTGAGCTCTGCTCTGCCAAGGAAAACGGTGAATCAAATCCATCACCCAAGCAAATGGAGTCAGCATTTGCTGTTTACAACAGTGCTTGACTATGGCCATGCCAGGCTACCCCCAGATGAGCTGAAGCAGGAGACCACAAATAGACCTCTAAAGGGCTATTTTTTATCTTTTACTAATGCTTCTTTTGGCTGGAGATGTTCAATCAAATCCTGGGCCTCTACCAGTTACTGGATTAGACCCTCAGCTAACTGGACCACTCCCAATGCTAGCTGGGCCTCTACCTCTGCTTGCTGAGCAAATATCACACTTAGCTGGGAATCCATCTCTATTACTTGGGCCTCCACCATTACTGCCTGGACCTCGACCACTGCCACCTAGACTGATGTCATGGTTAGCTGGGGTTCCACCCTCGCAGGATGAGCTCTCATCTTCTCTGGGGCCTTCACCCCCGTTGCCTGGATCTCCACCACTGTGGCCCGGGCCTCTACCATTTTGGTCCACCACCTCTGACAGCTGGATCTCCAACTCTGCTACCGGTACTGGCGCCATGGACAGCTGGGTTTTCACCCATGCTGGTGTAACGTGAGGAAATATGGGTTTTCTATCACAAAGGTGGTGCTGGACGCAGCTAGGTCATAGCTGGGTCATTGAGAACTTTCACCCACAGATTAAGTCCTGAACGCCAGCGAGTCTGGGAGGAAACCATAACATCAACCACCTGCAGTCTACCAGAAGATGTGTTTACATGAGTTGTACCCAGACCAAGTCAAAACATAAAGTTTAAACTTCTTTTTCTTGATTTTAATGTTAAAATAACCATTATCATTTTGCTCAATATAAATATGTTTAATCAAATGAATGGTTCTTATGCTTTGGGGTNAGCTCGCTGTGCGCCGTACGTACGCGCTGACAGCGAGCTGCGCTGAGCTCAGTGTCAAGCTCAGATGGGAATCATTTCTTAAGTGATTTAGCTACATCTGCGCGAAACGAATAAAGTGTCAGTTTGTCTGCTTGCGTCGGGGTAGTTCTTTCTATTCTTTCTCCGTCAAAATAAACGGTTAAATACGGGAACTATCCGGTCAACACAACACAAGCCCTGCTTTTAACTGTTCTGTTTTCTTGTGAAAATTGTTGCAAAGAGATATAATTTAACTTGATTAACACCAGAGCCAGGCGCACTGCGCCGTTATCTCCGTCACTGTACATGAGGGAAAAACAAAATGATCGGATCCTTTTCTGACCTTCCCCACCTACAAAGTTTAATTACAACAATCAAACGTGACAGAGCCTGGATTTGTATTCTGAACAGTCTAAACATGTTTTAAAAAGAAACATATGACAAAAGTGGCACCTGCTCAGTAAAACCACCAACAGGGTGAAAAATATCTAAATATTGTAGGCAGAGACGGGCTACAACTTCTGGATCCATTTTATATAAATCATTTTATTGATTATCGTCTTATGAAAGATAACTTTGATGTACATGAGCGACCGGTACTGGCTGCTGTCACCTGTTGTGAGCCAACACATTAGCGCTCTGCTGTCTGAGGGTAGGCCCCGCCCACCACGCCGCGGCTGCTGCGGTGTTTTCTTTACTGTGGCAAACGGGTAATAATGGCTCTTTGATGGGAACAGGTTGCCGACCCCTGGTCTATGTCTATGCAGGACAATAAAGTTTTGAGGTTTTACAATTACTTCTGGGGGCAGAATTGCAATGACATGCGCACTGCGTTGCCCTAGCGCCAATTTAAAACAGAAAAGGCGGACAGGGATACAGGGCCAACATTACCAGTAATCAAAGATGTACCCGTTACATTTAAATCGGATGTCTGGGCTAATTTCGGTTTTGGGATCCTGGATGTGAAAGAATCACTTAACACAGTATTTGTTTACTATTTTTAAGTTCAGTAATATTCTATCTTAAAGCTGCTCTACCGAAAACATTATTTCTTATATTATTTAAGTAATTATAGGCATCACACTTTAAACATTATTGCTCACTATAGTGAATAGATGAATGTTCTGTTTTTCAGGGATTTCTAAATCAAAAAGAAATTGAAAACCATTCTACTGCTTTTATGAAGTAATGAAAATTTTTGTGTGAAGAATCGTGATGCATTTCAGACTCAAATCGAATCGTTAGGCAGATAATCGGAATCGGATCGAATCGTGAGGCAGGTAGAGATGCACATCACTAGTGCAAGGTGGGATAAGGTGGGTCGGTCGGGCGGGGGTTGCAACACGTTTCTCAGGAAGGGGCTGCATTATCGCCAGAAATCGGTGAACACGGTTCTTGAGTGCGTGGTTGTTGAGGTATGGACTGATCGTGGGGTGGTGCAGGTGGTGAATTTTTACAACCCTAGTGGGGCATTAGATGGCCAGGCTCTTAGGGGTCTGATATCCAGAGGTTCTTCATCGGTTATCTGGGTGGGGGACTTTAATGCTCATAGTGAGCTGTGGGGGTGTGTGGGGGGTTAGGGAGGATGGTCTGTGCTCGTCAGCCTTGGGCTTGACGTTAGCTTCGGCTGACTTGGCCGCGTTGGCGTGTGGGTGGGAGGTATTGATCCAGCTGGCTATGGGGAGTGATCACTGTCCTGTAATGAGCATCTATGGTAGGGGTGTGGTGGAGGGCTCTGGCTCGATGGCCCTTGGGTTTTATAATAAATGTGCTTGTTGGCCCTCGTTTAGCCGGGAATTGGAGGATGCTGTCTGTTGGCTGAAAGGGGGAGACAACATAGATGTCTGGTATGCTGCTGTCTCTGGTTGCGTGCGGTCGGTGGCAGAGGCCCATATTCCCAGGAAACGTGCACCTGTTGGTAGGTCTGTGGTCCCGTGGTGGTCAGAGGCATGTAGTCTGGCTATTCTGGATTGGAATAGGGCTTATAGGCTGCTTAGGAAACATCCAGTGGAGGCTAATGCAATTAGGTTCAAGAGGTTGAGGGCGGTGGCTCGGAGGGTTGTGAAGGATGCGAAGAGGGCTGGTTGGCGGGATTTTTGTAGCGGTCTGGGGCCTCGTATATCTGGTGATCCTTGTGGGGCATGGTCCGCATGATGTCTGGGGCAGGGGTACAACATTGACTTTCGATGCTNATTTGTGCAATAATCAGATTTTTATTTTACTTCCACAAAAAGCAACTTTAAGATTTCATATTCCAGAAAATGGGAACGGCTTACCATCCAATTTAAAAGCAGTCCCTTGTTAATTAGGCCATCATTTTGTAGGTCAGGCGGGATGGCTTCAAGGCGAGCAAATTCCAAGTGCGTCTGGAGCTACTGGCAGCGAAGTGTTGGAGAACCCTGTTGTAGAAGGTTCTGGTGGGTGGACCTGGGGGCTCGGGTTGGAGCACAAGGCTTTAACAGTTCAGTAATATAGGGAGGAGCTTGACCATGTAGAGCCCTGAAAGGTATGGTCAGGATTCTAAATTGATCTCTAAAGTTAACGGGTGACCAGTGCAGAGACATTAGAATAGGAGTGATGTGTGCTCTTCTGTTTGCTCCAGTTAGGAGCCTCGCTGCAGAGTTCTGGACCAACTTATGGCAGCCAAGTGCTTTTTTGTTAAAACATGTGAAAAGTGTGTTATGGTAATCTAGACGGGAGGAGATCCAGACAAAACTAAAACTAGAAAAGGGAAGTAAATGATCTTTCTACTTGATCTGTTTTCGTTAATTACTGGAAGGTCCTCTGCAAGGCCCCTTTATTAAATTTCATGTTTAAAATAAAATTATAGCCATAACACACGGGTATCTATGCTACCAAAACAACTCCACTGTCTGAGTCGAATGAGGCGTCAGACTTTCTTCTGATACCCAAATCAACTGTGGTGCAGGTTTAGGGCACTCTCTGAGACGCATCAGAATAAGATGGTGATGATGTGGTGCATGCATAGTGCAGGTATAAATCAGCAGCTGAACAGAAGTGGAGGGAAGGCCAACGTGTGTTCAAAAGGAGGATTAAAAGGCCAAGTAGAGACGCAAACAAATTGAAAAAGATGTTTACATGAAAAGTTGTAATAGAAATGAGAAGAAACATGATTCCCTGCATGTGAATGATTTTTTCTTTGTTGCATCTTGGTTTACCATCAATTTAGAGATGAGATGGTTTTGTATACCTCAGCCTCAGGTATCTGAACTTGTTTGAATTTTCTATGAACAGATCCAAACAGAGACCATCTTTCCATCTATCTGGATTTCTTTCACAACTTGTGAGGATCCCATGATTCTTATTAAATAAGTCTTTATTTGCTCTTCTTTGAATTAATTTATTTCCTGCATTATATTTTCTTTTTATCTCATCCCAACCTTCACTTTGTGCAACCTGAAACCACCTTGCCAAAGCTGGACTTTTCCATCCAATGCTGTTTGGCACTCCTCAGGTCGATGGAGGGCTGATGACTTTCTATAACGCTAAACATGGTATTAGCGTTGGAAAAATATTAACAACAACCGGAAACTAAATAGAAAGTAAGTGTAATAAGGGCAGGATTACTCTTCGCTCTGCTCCTTTAAATTCACACAGCATCGACAGTTTTGTTGTTTATCAATGATTTTTTTTCCTTCTGAAATTAAAAAAATGATTAAATATCAGAGGTGTGACCAAGTCACTGCTTTGCAAGTCACAAGTAAGTCATAAATCTTTCCAGTCAAGTCCAAGTCAAAGACAATCAAGTCCAAGTTGAGTCGAAAGTCAATGATGTGGAAGTCCAAGTCAAGTCCAAGTCCTTAACTTTGAATTTTCAAGTCATTATCAAGTCATCTGTCCAACTTCAAGTTAATGACAATGATAATAAATAAAATCCTGAATTAAAGCTTCTTAAAGCTTCATTTATTTTGCTCAACAAGCAGAAACTGAAACTGATTATAAACAAAGAGCTGCTGCATTTAGCAGTGAGTCAAACCCAGAACGAAGAATGATTTATGATTTTTGTCCATGTCGTGCCACTTTTGTGCTAAAATATCAAATATGCTCAAGTCATCATCAAGTCAACAGATGCAAGTCGATTCAAGTCGCAAGTCATTGGTGTTCAAGCACGAGTCAAGTCGTAAGTCTTGATAGATTTTATCAAGTCAAGTCAGAAGTCATTAAAATAATGATTCAAGTCTGACTCGAGTCCAAGTCATATAACTTTTGTCCACACTAGGGATGAGCCGGATACTCGTTTCAGATGAGTATCCGGTACAGATAAAGCATTTCTGACGAGTATGAGCATGAAACGAGTAAAACTCGTAAATATCTGTAATCGTGCTGAAGGAAGATCCTCATTGGGTAACTGACTGTCTTCACGCTCTGTGACTGGCCGGTCAAATAGAGCGCCCACCCCTCCCTACACACAAATCTCTGCACCCGGGAGCTCACAGCTCAGTCCGCGTCCGGTCCATCCACACCCACACACAGACGGTAACGGATCTCTCTGTGCTTGCTTCACTGTTCACGTTTCTTCAGTACTCCCTATGTTTTCTTCAGTACTCCCTATGCGTTATTGAGTTTGCTTCTTTTTAAAGTTACTTTAAAGTTATTTAAAGTTACTTTTTTCATAACGTACGTGGTGCATTTGACAAGACAGAGCTGAAAACGGTTCGTGCTGTGTCAGTCACTGCCTCCACTCCAGTCGGGTTTTTTTCCTCTCTCTCTCTCCTCTTCTTCAGGATCCACTCCCTCTTTCCTATTCACTCTCTCTCTTTCTTTACATCTTTTTATCACAATTGTCTATTTTTTGCTCATTTTAAATATATTTTAATCATTTTCTAAATTATTATTTCTATTTTACATGTTTTGTTGTTGTGAAGCTCCCCGTGATTTTTATCTTGAGAGGCGCTATAGACAATATCTTTTCTTCTCTCTCTCTCTTAATTCATGCACTTAAATATTAATGTTCTGATTTTATTGAAAAACTTGTTCTGTAATAGTTCCTTTACTATTGTGATCAAAAACATTTAATCTCAATTATGAGGCTGCTCTGTAAATAGTTTTCAAATAAACAATACACATAGCAACTTCTGATCAGACTTAAAATAACGCATTGATGTAAACCACACCCACTTCCGGTTAAACCACGCCCACTTCCGGGTTATGCCACGCCCACTCAGAGTACAGATACAGATAATTTAGATGGTTGAACAGATACAGATACAGATATAGATAGTGATGTACTCGCTCATCCCTAGTCCACACCACTGCTAAATATGTATAAAAATAAATTAATAAATCTAACGTACTTTGAAAAAATGGTCCTGTGACAGACACAGAGAGTTTGGTTTCAACATTTTACCAGTAAGATACATTTAAATAAATTAAACAGTATACAGAAATGAAAAGATGGGCCTAAAGCATAAATCTTACTTTTGTAAGAAAAGTAGAAAATAAAAGAAACACTCCCAGGGGGGTTGCTCATTTTGTGTGGTGTTACTTTACAAAATAAATAAATACATTTGTATCTGAGTTCCTCTCATCACAACATTTTATGGAGGGAGGCTGCATAATCAGAGCTTGTCTTTAGCTATCACAGATCCCAGACCATCCAGGACTATCAGAGTCTCCCTTCCTTGTGGATGGCCTTGTGGATTCTGGTGGTGGTGATGGTGGTGACTCACCATTCCTAAATGGACACAAACATCCTTCAATCTTTGCTGAATGTGAATTCAAAGAAGGGTCCATGTGTCCTGACCTGTAGAAAGCAGCAGGGTTAGGGATGCAAAATCTTCTCTCCAATGAAACTGCATATCAGAGCAGAAGGTGGACGGAACGGTGCACTTCGACGCACGGTTGGTGGCTAAGTTTGGCCAGGAGGGGTGTTTGAGTGTCGGCCGATGGGCTGTACAGGTCCGGTACCTCGGTGCTCCGATACTGCTCCTGTTCAAACTTTTCAGAGGGCATGGGTCAGAAGACGGGTGGCGGTGAAGGGGCCGCTCCACAGGTGGAGAGTAGAGGAACTGCTAAGAGGGACCGTGGGGATTTGTCGTCGGATGCTGTGGTGGGGAATGATTCGGTTAAGCTTCGTCGGATGGGTGGAGTTGGTGCATTGAGTTTGGTCGTTCGCTTGAGGGCTTCGGACGGGGGAGGATTTTCTTCCACCAGTCCTCTTTGGTTATCGAAGGAGATAAAGGTGAGGATTGGGGATGTGGTGGATGCTGCAGTTATGCCGGGTAGGATTTTGTCTGTGGTTTGTCGCACGGAGGATCAGCGTGATAGGTCGCTTAAGTTCAAATGGTTTTTGGACGTGGAGGTTGTGTCAGTTCACGAAGTGGCTTTGGAGGTTCAGGGGTGGTTTATAACGTTCCTAACGACATTTCGGAGGCCGAGCTGCTGAGCGGGCTGAAAGAGGGTATGGTGACGGCGGTGCAAAGGTTGGGCTTTAATGCTCAGGAGTCCACCCCCTTGTTGTTGTCTTTTGGTGACACGGCATTGCCTGACCATGTTATGCTGGGCTATTTGAGCTATTCTGTTCGACCTTTTGAGAAGGCTCCTTTGCGCTGTTTTCGATGTCAAAAATTCGGGCATGTGGCTAATGTGTGTGTGGAGGTCAGGAGATGCCGGACGTGTGGGGGCGATCATGAGGGTCGTCAATGTGGGGAGGAACTGTGCTGCGCCAATTGCGGCGGGGGGCATCAGGCTGCTTTTAGGGGCTGTGTGTTCTATTGACAGGCTGTAGTAGAGGAATCTTATCGGTCTGAGAATCGGGTGTCCTACGCTGAAGCAGTGCGTCAGATGAGCAGGGGTGGTGGCGAGGAGGTTTTGGGAGCTGATCCACGATGCGTGGCTCAGTCAGCTGGGGGGGAGGATCGCTGAGACGGGGAGGCTGTGATTGAGGGAGATAAGACCGGTTTCTGGCCTTTTTGGTTGAGGCGATGTGGAGGGTGAAGATGCAGGCGAACAGTAAGTCGGACGCGGCTAGGGAGGTGACTGTAGCAGCTTAACATCTGCTGGGATTTTTTGGTATGGATCCCAGGGAGGTTTGGGAAGCCTCCTGTACGCAGGGTCTGGGGGTAGGAGGGGTCGTGGTTTAGTTGTGGAAAATAAAGGGGGGGTGGATCTAGTTGAGGTTGGGGGTGGAGCGGAGGGCTAGTCTTTTATGGAATTTCGTATCCTGCAGTGGAGTGCCAGGAGCCTAGTAGCCAACGGGCAGGAGTTTAAGAAGGCCTTGGAGGACACGAATGAGAAATTGGATGTGATTTGTGTCCAGGAGACATGGCTGAAACCTTCCTTGGATTTCAGGCTATATGGTTATGTGTGTGCAAGGTGGAATAGGGTGGGTCGGTCGGGCAGGGGTTGCGCCACGTTTCTCACGGAGTGGCTGCATTATTGCCAGAAATCAGTGAACACGGTTCTTGAGTGCATGGTTGTTGAGGTATGGACTGATTGTGGGGTGGTGCAGGTGGTGAATTTTTACAACCCTAGTGGGGCATTAGATGGCCAGGCTCTTAGGGGTCTGATATCCGGAGGTTCTTCATCGGTTATCTGGGTGAGGGACTTCAATGCTCATAGTGAGCTGTGGGGGGCTGTGGGGGTTTAGGGGGGATGGTCTGTGCTCGTCAGCCTTGGGCTTGACGTTAGCTTCGGCTGACTTGGCCGCGTTGAAGTGTGGGTGGGAGGTATTGAGCCAGCTGGCTATGGGGAGTGATCACTGTCCTGTGCTGAGCATCTTCGGTAGGGGTGTGGTGGAGAGCTCTGGCTCGATGGCCCTTGGGTTTTATAATAAATGTGCTTGTTGGCCCTTGTTTAGCCGGGAATTGGAGGATGCTGTCTCTTGGCTGAAAGGGGGAGACAACATAGATGTCTGGTATGCTGCTGTCTCTGGTTGCGTGCGGTCGGTGGCAGAGGCCCATATTCCCAGGAAACGTGCACCTGTTGGTAGGTCTGTGGTCCCGTGGTGGTCAAAGGCATGTAGTCTGGCTATTATGGATTGGAATAGGGCTTATAGGCTGCTTAGGAAACATCCAGTGGAGGCTAATGCAATTAGGTTCAAGAGGTTGAGGGCGGTGGCTCGGAGGGTTGTGAAGGATGCGAAGAGGGCTGGTTGGCGGGATTTTTGTAGCGGTCTGGGGCCTCGTATATCTGGTGATCCTTGTAGGGCATGGTCCACATGATGTCTGGGGCAGGGGT
>SSNQ01034524.1:604951-632341 GCA_006942095.1 Nothobranchius kuhntae | reverse complement strand
CCCCCCCCCTTCTCTCACGCTGTTTCTGCCACGCCAGGCAGAATAGCTGAATCGCAACTTCTAACGCAGACTCATTACAGAGTCTTTTGATTTCTGAGTGAATTAACTTAAGAAAGCGCGTCGACAAAACGCTTTACCATCAACGTGTACCGAGGGCAACTCTGGACCGGGTCCGCTCGACACCTCGTCTCCTGTCAGCCGTCGGTGTCATCCGGATGAACCACAACATCCTCCACGGCCCGGATCCGAAAGAGGGTCCACAAGAATTCGGTGAGACAGAACACGGTGTTTAGCGTTTTGATGCATCTTTTCCAACTAAAAGCCTAAGTTTATTCAAACCATCACTTTTCACTCAGACACCTGTCTTCCTGAAGCAAAATCAGATGCACACACGCATCCATCTCATCTCATGTCACTCTCACAATCACAACATTCTCAATTTTCATAAATTCATCAGAAGGTCTATTTGAGCCAGAACAGCATATCAACTGTTAAAGAGATTGTCCCACAAAGTTACCAATGTTGATTGCATTTCCTGTTTGTCAATTTCAAAATCATTAGTTTAATTTGAAGAATTAAAACTTTTAAACGTCAAACTGGTTTCCTCATTGAACTGCAACACAGACACTCAGATATTATCGGCAGTTTATGGATGAAAACAACCTTTGAGTCTTCTGAACAATATAAAATTTGGTGATTGATTTATTAAAATTAATATTCCGAATTAATACGTAGCATGGTTCCTCTTTCATAAAAGAGCATAAAACCATAACGCTACACTGGTAAGGCCAACATTGTCGTGGCCTGGGTTACTATCGCTGCAGGAGAGGTTTCTACCTCTCACCCTAATGGTTGGACCTCCATTGCTGCTACCTGGATTAACAAAGGCGTTGCCAGAATCACCACTGCTGGAGAGACTTCCATCTCTATCGGCTAGATTCCCACCGCTGTTGCCTGAACCAACATCATCCATGCAACAACTGAACTACAATATGACCAACACCAGTAAGCTACAGCAACGTGTAATGCAAATCTGTAGACCAAGAAACCCAGTGTTGAAAAAACACCAGTCTTTTAAGCTACTTCAGACTCTGAATCAAGCTAGAACAATATGGGATTCGCAATATAAAAATAAAGGGTTGCTGGGTGGTCATTTGAATATACGTAGCATGGGCCCAAAAAGAGAGGAATTGGAACACCTTCTTATCAACTCGAACATAGAATTCCTAGGATTAACTGAAACATGGCTTAAGCCTTCATCTCCAGAAGCTGTTGTAACATTCGGAGGTTACAATGTTTATAGAAATGACAGACTGGAGGGAAAAGGGAGCGGTGTTTTACTGTATGTTAAGGATACTATAAAAAGTACTCAAATCTCTCTTAAAATGTTGTGATTTCAATAAGGAAGTTATCCTCATGGGGGATCTCAACATAAACTGGGAAAGTAAAAGTGATAGGAAAAAGCTTAAAGACATTACAGATCATTTTAATCTTACACAATTTATTTAAGATCCAAATAGGATAACAAGCTGTTCCAGAACAAAGATAGATCTTGTATTCTCAAATAAACCAGAAAGAATAATAAAAACTCATAACTTATTAACAGGTTTTTCTGATCACAATGCAATATTTATTTCCAGAAAACGTACCAAGAAGCGATTTTATCACAAGAACAATAATTCAAACCAGATTTACATACCAAAGAGTCAAGAACAAAATCTTTATATGGCCTTCAATAATTTTGACTGGTCTGATATTATCTCTGGCAACAACACTGATGAATGTTGTGATCTCTTACATTCCTCTATTAAAGATGTTCTGGCTCCTTGTGTAAAAAAGGGGAATCATAAAAAACGAACATACTCTCTTCCTTGGATTAGCAGTGAGCGTAAACAAGTAATGGCACATAGTGACAAACTCCTTAAAAAATTCTTAAAATCTGGCCTTAACACTGATAGATTAAATTTTACCTCAGTTAGAAATAAGGCAACACAAGTTCTACGAGTGGCAAAGGCCAATTTTTTTATGATGATGATTGAAAAGGCAAATGGAAATGGGAAACTAATTTGGGAAAATATTAGTAAACTCACTGGACAACCTAGACAACACAACAACAAAGAACTTGAACTTAAATTTAATAACACATTGGTATCTTAACCATTTGCTCTTGCATCTGGTTTAAATGAACATTTTCTAAATGTAACATATGAGATCTCACAAACTTTCACAAATCTTAATGGCACCCTGCAAAACTCAGGTAATGAAACATTAGACAATGAGCCAAATACTGGCATTTCATCTTCATCAGTACACTGTTCAAAAATTGATATTAATAGTATTACAGCAAGTAAGTCTCTAACGTAATATCCACCTTAAGAAATTCTAAGGCAAGGGATGTCTTTGGTTTTGATACCAACTTGGTGAATCGCAACAAAACTGGTCTTTTACAACCTATAACTCATTTAATTAATTTGTCAATTACACAGGCAGTTGTTCCACAAGAGTGGAAAGTGGCAAAAGTGATTCCCATCTACAAATCAGGGGACAAAACAGACCCTGACAATTACAGACCAATTAGCATTTTGCCAATTATTTCAAAAATTGCAGTCCCTTCATCCTATGCAGTTTGGCTTCCGCTGTCACCACTCAACAGAGGCAGCTGTCTCCAGCAGGTTTCCCCCAAGGGTCAATTTTGGGACCATTACTGTTTTCACTCTATGTTAATGACTTGCCAAATTTATGTCGAAATGTAGATACCATTATGTATGCTGATGACACAGTCATTTTTACACACTCCAAAAGTCCTCAAGAGGCAGCTCAACAACTTTCAACTGCTTTAAATGACCTCCAGAAATGGCTAGAGGTCTCGTGTCTTTGTCTCAACATCAAGAAAACTGTGTGCATGTTCTTCTCCAAACCAACATTAAGACTGACACCAGCAAAGGTGTATCTGAAAGGAGAAGGAATGCAAAATGTTTAACAATTCAAATACCTTGGGGTATTTGAATATTATGTTATTATTATAATATTATAAAATATAATATTATTATATACTGAAAAATATCTTTTAGAAAACATGTGCAAAATAATGTCAAAAATGTAAATTATAATTTGCATAATATTAAACAGATAAGAGCGTCCCTGACAGATAAAGCAGCAATCACATTTTTACATTCAATGATACTGTCTCACATTGGCTATTGCATCACCAGCTGGTCATTTACTGCCTCTTCTGTTATCAAACCTGTTGAGTCCTGCTATAAATGGGGCAATGAAAATTCTGGACAAGAAGCCAATGTTGTATCATCGCTGTCTGATTCTGGATAAATATTCTCTACAAAGTTTCCAAAATTTTTAACATTTTAAATCTGCTTGCCTGGTCTATAAAGTTATTCATGGTTTAGCCCCTCCACCACTGAATGATTTTATTATCCAAAAATCACATAGAGACTCTTCCAGAGTAACTCGAGCTACATGTACAGTAAGAGGTGACTGTGAGCTCCCTCTTAGGCGAACGACATTTTCTCAAAATGTTCTGTCATTCCAGGGCTCGACTTTTTGACACAGCATTCCTAGTCAAGTGAGAGAAAGCTCAAGTTTGTTAGTTTCAAAAGACAGTTGAAACTGTGGCTACAGGAAAGATGCAATCATAGATTACACCTTTTTTTTTTTTACTCTTGTCTTTTTCATAAAATATGTTCCTAACTGTTTTTTGTATTTTTATCAGTCATCTCTTTAAACATTAACCTGCCATAGGACTGCAGATGGAAATTAGCCTAAGGCTACAGTCTGGCATATTTACAGTTGTATTGCTGTTCATAAATATGCAATGTCCTCTCTTTAAATAAGGGATGAAATATCACCAGTAATCATAAAAAAAGGGGATCAGAAACATTCAATAGTTGGTCGTCTGCATATAAGGACAATTTTACTTAAAAGCCTGACTGGAAAACACCACTAAAGTTAAAAAGGACTTCAAGGCCACAGACAGGGGTTCAATGACAATTGCAAAAAGTGAAGGGGATAATGGACAATCTTGCCGTGTGCCATGTGGAAATGTGAAATGGAGGAAACGCCATTCGGGCACACACTAGTCTGGGGTGATTCATATAACAATCGGGTCCATGAAAAAAGATTATCTGCAAAACCACAAAGAGGAAGTTCCCCTCCACATGAAGCTTTTTCAGCGTTTAGAGAAATAACCGCCACTGGAGGAGTGGTCAAGTGCTGAGAAAGAATCACATTTACAAGTGTACAACCATTAAATCACAGGTGGTTTGATTCAACCAGTCTGGTCTTCCAAAATAATAGCAGGAAGAACTTTTTCAAGATGAGTTGCCAAAACTTTATTCAAAATTTTAACATCTACATTTAGAAATGTACATTGACAGGTTTGCCATATGAGGATAGCACACAATCATATCCAGCTTCTCCTAAAGGACACTGTTGCAGCTGCCTTGTGAGTCACCTATGAAAAGCAATTTACCCGACAGGTTTTAGAAGAGTCTTCAAATGGCAAATATACCAATTCAATTCAATTCAATTCAGAAATACTTTATTAATCCCAGAGGGAAATTGATTGCTGTAGTAGCTCAGAATAATAATAATAATAATCAAGTCATCAAAGAGTTGTTGTATATTACAATGGCTGTTGGCAGGAAGGATCTCCAGTAGCGGTCAGTGTTGCAGCGAAACTAAAGAAGCCTCTGACTGAAGACACTCTTCCGTTACCAAGCACCTGTCTCCAGAAGAACGAGGCTTTACTCGGGTATTTCATTATTTTGAATTTGTGAAAGATAAATGCACATTTATTCAACAAACGAGCAACACTCACACACACTTATGCATGCTTGACATTGTGAAAAAAATGCTCGTATTTAAACCATCATCTCTTCTGCTACGTGTATATTCAGCACATGCCAATTAGTGGGGAAAAGTCTGAAGGGATTTATGTCTCACAGTAAATGTCAAAAAAGACCAGCATTCACATCCTGCAGAGAAAGACATAGATGAGGTGAGGGATAAACCAAACACTGATGGGTGGATGGGTGCAAAAGGTGCTAAAGATTTGACAATGAGAAATGTAATGTGGAATCTTCTCATCTTCCATCTCTCCCTCCTCTTCCACCCCATCAGTCCAACTAATTGGCTGACACTATAATGCACATTTGGTGGGTGTGTGAGTGTGTGACTGCGTGCAGTGATTGTCGACATCAAACCACCATGGGCTGCGGTGGCCCCCGGTAATGATGTGATCATGCTGATTATGTTTGTGACCTACACACATACACTATCTGCTGTTCTTTTTCTCTCCTCTTCTCGATTCTATGCATCCATTTGTTAAATTTCATTAACTTTTGTGGTGCCCTTCACCGTATATCCATGCTTGAACAGGGTAGAAAATGTCAGCAAAGTAATGTTGATGGAAAGAAATGTGTGTGTGTGTGTGTGTGTGTGTGTGTGCGTGCGTGCGTGCGTGCGTGTGTGTGTGTGTGTGTGTGTGTGTGTGGTTTATGGTGGTAAAGTTTAGAAGGCAAAATAAGTGAAAAGAAAGTTGCAGCATTTCAGAAAGACACAAAAGAGGGACAAATAAATATGAAAATCAGTTATTCCACCAAATGAAAGGTGGGAAAACTGATCTGTGAGTTGTGCTATGTCATCTTCACTGCTTGGTTTGAAGCCCTTAAGCAATACAGAGTAGTGTGGAGTTTGTTCTGGGAAGCTCCTGCTGTACAGTGTGGAAGTGATGCATTAATCCTAGAAGAAAAGCTCAGTAAAGAGAAGGAAAAAAACAAGAAGATAAAGATATTTAAAGCTTCAATACCCATTAAGTTATGATTCATGATCCATTACAATACACAGTTTGTAAGGCCTATTGTCTATGGGTGTGCAATTTTAGGTATCTCAAGATTCAATTTGATTTCGATTCAGGGTCCTTCGATTTGATTACTGAACAATTATCATGATTACCATAGTTACCACTATTTTTGGTGCATTTTGTCCCCATTTTGTTTTGTGTTTTGTTTTTTAGCTCTTCAACACTTTCCCATTATTCAGCACACATTATTCAAGTTACCAAATTCCTTTTACTCCCCTATATTATTTATGTAAGACTGGACCAATACCCTACATAGGTTTGCATGAAATCTACAGGATAAACATCAATAACGAGAATGAGAAGTAAGCGCGTCAGGTTCCTTTTTTTATACTGAATCAGCTGAGCCGGCAAACTGGAGTGATGCAGAGATGCGGAGCTTCTGGTCTTCACATCACCTAACTGGGACTGTGAAGAACAAACACCTTTATTAGTGGCTAGAGAAAAAAAACTTAAGGAACGTTGCTTCAATTTGCATGAAAAGGAAGTTGTATTGAAGCTAAAAGGACGGCCCTGATGGTGCGGAGACACCCTCCACATACTTTATTCCGCTCAATCTTTGCAAAAACGCATGATGGCGACACATTATCGCCGCATACTGACAACCTATAAATGACCAATGGCTCCCTGTGTTACCTCAGCTTTGCTCAGTAGCTGAAGCCAGGGCCGAATTGTCATTGCAGGGGCCCCTGGGCACAATGTGTCTCCTTCCTCCTCTTGTCTCCTGTCTCTTTCCTCCTCTTGTCTCCTGTGTCCTTCCTCCTCTTGTCTCCTGTGTCCTTCCTCCTCTTGTCTCCTGTCTCTTTCCTCCTCTTGTCTCCTGTCTCCCTCCTCCTCTTGTCTCCTGTTTCCTTCCTCCTCTTGTCTCCTTTCTCGTTCCTCCTCTTTTTGTGTCCTCTTGCTGTTCTCCCCTCTTGCCTTCAGAAAAACTGCTTTCTGGCCTTTCTATTAGTAAATTCATTTACAATGTCATCAAAGTCCAGATTCCTGACAAGCAGATTCAATAGCCATCAGTTTGTGTTGTTCTTAGTTCAATTTTTATTCTTGCCATTTGTGAAATGATCGTTCCCCTTCACAATTTGTAACTGGTAGGGTTAGAAAAATCAGCAGGACCAGAAACATATAGGGACAATGGACTGTAGACTATTGTATAGCACAAAAACGATCCTGGTTATTCTACATTATTTATGTGGATTCTCCAGGGATTGTTTAGAGCTGAGAGGCGCAGAGCTCTGATCGTTGACGCGCTCCAGACAGATGCGTGCTGAGAACAGCCACAGTAACATTATCTAAGTGTTGCACCTCAAAAACTAATTTAACACGCGATTGTATGTCGGCTCATATCCTTTCATGCTTTCTGTGTTTTATTTGTGCTCGATGCGTTTTGCTGCTGCGGAGCGCATCACCTCACTGGTGCGGTCAGTGTGCGGCGCGCACTCCGCTATATTTGCAGTCGTGCCTCTCATCATTGGTCAGTCTGCATGAGACTGACTCTCAACCACTCTCAACTGACATTCAAAGTCATAGGCAGTGAAGCGTCTGTGCAGCGCAAAAGGCCGGGTGGACATTTTGTTTAATATAAAGCAGGAGATTACAGATACAGTATTTTGCTCACGCCCTTGCTGCCCTGGGCCCTTTAGAGTTCGTGGACCCCTGGTGTGTGTGTGTGTGTGTGTGTGTGTGTGTTTGTGCATCTATCTGTCTTAATGAAAGTTGAAACAGAGTGAATCCTCAAGTAATACATCTTTTTGAGGTAAAATGATAATAAAACATAAGTAGTACATGCTATTTTGATGTGAAAAGGTGTTTTTATCCGGTAACACTAAAAATGTTCCACTAAAACCAGAATCTAATATGATATAAATGCATTTGGGAAGCCGATGAGACTCGTTCTGCTCCATCCAGGTATGATTTATTAGTCAATCATTGAGATATTTGTCTAAAACTTACAGTAAACAGCAAGAAGTTCTTTAATCTACACAACACACCTATTTGACCATAACTGGGTCATGGAAACAAGCCAGTTTGATGTGCAGCAGACTTAGGATGCTAATATTTTGATCTTTTTTTAGTTCCGTCAGTCATTTCTTTTAATGCTCATCGTCTTCCTGTGCTAATCATGAAATCTTCTCATTAAACATTCACACACTGTCAGCAGCTCTGTGAGAAAAACGTGTCGACACACCGGGACAATTTCATACACAAAGATCCACACAAAGACACCATTTCCCGTCACACTGCTGAGTTATTTCTGTTTTTGCAGCTTGCACAAACACTTCAAGTTCCCAACATGACGACACGATTTCATTAATCAATGTTTCATCCTCGCCTCTCTCACTAATCTGCATGCTGATTCTCATATGCTCGCCTGCCACACCAGTGCATGGACCAGTGCATCACAGTGTTCATGAGTGTGTGTAAGGATGTGAACTCTCCCTCGCTAAAACCAAATACCATATGTATATCTGGCCACAGAAAGCTGTCAGCCCTCATCACAGTCCATGCCTGCTGAGTGCGTCTTTGCATGTTACTGCTTGTTTTAAATTCATGGGTTTTCTTGCACTGGCTCAGCCTTTTCAGCACAAAACAGCTCAAATCATGTCCTCTGATGTATTTTTGCAAGATATTTTAACTTGCACTTTCTTATGATAGATTAATATTTACACACATAGTGCAGCCATTATCATCAAGAACTTACAAATTAAGACATGGTCTACTATTTCTGGAATCAAATGGCTATTTTTGTCTTGATGGAGACTCGTTATTGCATACGTGACAGGACTTAAACAGACTGATTAAAGCAAGGCAAGGCAGCTTTATTTGCATAGCACATTTCATCACAAAGGCTGTTCAAAGAGCTTTACAGGCGCAAGAACAGCAAAAACAATAAATGAAACAAAGACATAGATATTAATATTAGATTCAACAAACAAATAAAAGGCAGAGTCAAAAGGTGAGATGTTACAGTGCAGATGGTGCAGTATAAGAAACATTTATTCAAAGGTCAGTTAACTATTAACTGCCAATGACGACTAAAGTCGTCATTTGAAATCCAGCCACTCACCATTTGCATTTTTTTACTGTGTGGGCGTCGAACGAGCCCCCGCACTGTGAGAACAAACATCACCGCTCTAAAGCAGATCTTCATGCGCACACGTCACGTGATCAGGATGTAAGAGGTGAGTCTACTCTTTGTTTTGGTAGTTTTGGCGTTGACATCGTCATAGAGAGCAATGTTCTGTGACTCTTAAAAACTGTTAAAACGCAGAAAAACGCTGGCAGCGAAGGGCTTTTCTAATCGGGAAATGGCTGGCAGTGAAGGAGTTAATACATGATGGTTTTTCATTTAGAATTACAAGTTACTAGAGTTGGGGCAAATTTGAGGTCATGAGGAAGCTGATTCCATCTTCCATCTCAGCAGCTTCACCCTGTTTGGTTCTGACCCGAGGTTATATTTTTAATGTGACCAGTAAAATATAAATCTGAATCAGTGGTAACACTAACACTTCTAACCTGAGTCTTTGTCTTTATTTCTTTGAAGCTAAGTTGGGGATTAGCTTCCATGCTATCCTTCTTATTTCCAAAGAGAATAACTTCATTCTTGTCTTTGTTTAACTGGAGGACACTTGATTGCACTTGGTCAGTAACTTGCTCTAGGCGCTAACAGAGTGAGTCTAGGGGACCAGATTCATTTGGTAATAGAGCTAGATAGATCTGGGTGTCATCTGCATAACTGAGGTAGGCGACGTTGTTATTGTTAATAACCTGGCCCAGTGGGAGCATAGAGATTGAAAAGCAGTGGTCCAAGTATCGAGCCTTGGGGGACACCGTATGTCAGGGAGATTTGCTTTGATTTGTGTTCACCAATGTAAACAACATAACTCCTGTCTGCGAGGTATGAATGGAACCAACAATGGACTGTGCCTGAAAGTCCCACCCAGTTCATTAGTCTATCTAAAAGGAGGTTGTGGTCCACAGTATCAAAAGCTGCACTGAGATCGAGCATTACCAAAACTACAATCAATGTCTTTTAATCCATCTTCATAAGTGATGAACCTGGGCATGATTTTCGACTCTGAGCTGACTTTTATCCCCCACATTAAAAACATTACTAAAATAGGTTTTTATCATCTCAAGAACATCACCAGAGTCCGCCCCATTCTCTCTCAGGCCAATACAGAGACGCTGATGCATGCTTTTATCACCTGTAGGATAGACTTCTGCAATGTCCTGATTTCTGGTCTTCCCAAAAAGAGCACTTCAGGTCTACAACTTTTACAAAACTCAGCAGCTCGTGTCCTGACAAAGACCAGGATGAGGGAGCACATCATTCTGGTTTTAGTATCACTGCATTGGCTCCCCGTATGTTTCAGGATCGATTAAGATACTCTTAATGGTTTTTAAGTGTCTTAATGGTCTTGGCCCATCTTAGCTCTCACAACTGCTTTTAACATATGAACCCTTGCGGTCCCTGCACTCCTCTGGCAGCCGTCTCCTTGTCATTCCTAAAGTCAGGACTCACACTTACGGCGAGGCGTCTTAGTTATTACAGCCCTCGCCTTGGGAACGGGCTGCCGGAGCATCTCAGGGCCGCAGAGAACGTTCATTCCATTTTTGGTTCTTTTTAAAACACAGGAAAGGTTTCTCTTTACCTTGCTAACTTTTCATTTGCCGACTGCAAAACATCCTTGAAGCTTACGCTGATGGTGGCGTCGCTTCCTACACATTTATCCGTGGGCAGCGACAACGTCCTCTGCTGCCCGTGGATAAATGGAGTAGGAAGCGACGCCACCATCAGCGTCAGCTCTGAGGACGTTTTGCAATCGGCAAACAGTAAAGAGAAACCTTTCCTGTGTTTTAAAAAGAACCAAAAATGGAATAAGAAACTAGACACAGTAAGAACACACCAAATATGTTTAAAGAAGAGAATGTTCATGTTTTTAAGATCAGGCTCAAGACCTACCTTTGTCGTTTAGCTTTTAACTGATTACTATTTATTGCATTGCTTGTTTAACTTTATTTATTTGTAATTACTGTTATGTTATACATTTATGTTGTTTTATTTGTTTAATCACATTTTATTGGATATTTTACATCATACATTTTACATATTTTCCATATTGGCTCTTGTTATTTTACATGTCACGTATTTTAATCCTTCCAGTGTTTCCTCTGTGGAGCCCTCTGCCTCGGGACCGGTGGTCGGTGGCGGCGGCTGGGGCGCTCCTAGGGTAGTGCCCATGTAGTGGTGGGGGTTGCCTCCCTCCCTCCCAGGGCGCCCTGGATTGGTGTCTTGGCTGCTGCCGTCAATCTGCTGCTGTCGAGGCAGATGGCTCCCTTGAAGGCGTGTCTTTCATTACCTGTCCAATCTGAGCTCAGCCTAGAGTTTACTGTGGTCTTTTAATGTGTTATGTGGACGAGCGTGTGTGTGTGTGTGTGTGTGTGTGTGTGTGTGTGTGTGTGTGTGTGTGTGTGTGTGTGTGTGTGTGTGTGTGTGTGTGTGTGTGTGTGTGTGTGTGTGGCAGCGAGTGGTTAGCGCAATGCTAATATACATGGAAAAACCCATAGGAATGCTATTGCTAATATCACCGATTACATTATTACAAATTATGAATTAGAAACGTGCCAAATTATTACATTTGGAGTCTAATAGAAAGTAAAACTACCATCAATCAAATAAGTACAGAGAGGTATTTTAGTAAAGCCACAAAACTTTTAACTCCAGAGTTTTGGCTAGCAGCTATGAGCGTACCTGAACTACGCATGGACAAGACGTCAAAAACTCTAAACACAAAATACTTCAATAAACGGGACACACTTCTTTCCTGCAAATACAATTTCACAGGTGTTGCTAATATGATTCTTCAAGGGATGTGCTCAAAGAGGAGTTCAACATTATGAATACAATATAGTGTTTTATTTTACAAATACCATTATAAACACAAACTTATGTCTTAAGAACATTATTTTAATAACGAAACTGCTAAATTCTTTCCAACAGTATAAAGATGTGTAGTGTATTTTGTCCGAGTGGGTTTGCCGTACTTTGACGCCATCGGCAGTCGAAGGACCCCGAGCCAATCTTGTACCGACACCGGAGCTAACACAGTTAGCAGTGTTGCTGCAGTCATGCTAACAGGACTCTGGAGTCCAGAAGTACCGGTGCAGTTCCAGATTGATTTATAGATGTAGGTTATTATTTTAGATCAGACCTGTTATTTAAAAATGCGTGTAGGACACGGACATGTGGCTCAGACCTTTTGCTGCAGCTGTAAACACAATTTTCCATAATAATTAAGAGCACAAAAGTAAGCAAAATACAGTTATTCACAATACTAGCAACAGCAGCTACCTTGTTTTATGTGTTGCAGAGACGTATGCGGAGCACAGTTTTTCACTGTCTGGAGAGGATTTGGATCATCTGTAATGATTTATGACTAAATTGCTTAACTAAATGAAAACCTGAACCCAGTTCATATTTATATAGATGGTAAAGTATAGTTATACTGAATTTCTACAATTTTAATGCTGAGTCTGGCCAATACATTTAATGTTTATGTGAGCTGAACCTGGGCTGGAAATTATCATGCTGTGATAATCATGGTAATTCAGACAGTAAAGCAGAAGAATGGTGATCGTTTTAAAGGAGACATCTTTTGCAAATGTCACCTTTTGCATTTGTTTGTTCTGCCATGTGGGTCTCTGCTGCCTCAATAAACACTCCAGACTCCTGGACATCCAAGCACCTCACTTCATAGCTGACAGAGCCCTGAAACGACTCATTCTGGAAGGTACTGAAAATGTCAGGATTGCAGCTCCTGAAAATGCTTTATGTGAAAGGGATTTAGTGTACAGAACTTGTTAACATCTTGTGTATTTACCACAAAGCTATACCGCCCAGCCAAAAAGAAAGTCATGACCCAAAAAAAAGTTACTACATTTTGTCAGACCGCCTTTAGCTTTGGTCATGACACACATTCCCTGTGGCATGGTTTCCATAAGCTTCTGCAACATCACCAGATTTATTTCCATCCAGTGTTGCATTAATGTGTCACCAAGATCATGCGTTGATGATGGTAGAGTCTGACCGCTGCACAAAGCCTTCTCCAGCACATCCCAAAGATTCTCAGTGGGGTTAAAGTCTGGACTCTGTGGTGGCCAACCCATGTGTGAAAATGATGTCTCATACTCCCTGAACCACTCCTTCACTATCTGAGCCTGATGAATCCTGACATTATCATCTTTGAATATGCCAGTGCCATCAGGGAAGATGGAATAACCTGGTCATTCAGAATATTCAGGTAGTCAGCTGACCTCATTCTTGGAGCACATCCTGTTGCTGAACCTAGACCTGGCCAACTGCAGCAAGCCCAGATCATAGCCCTACCCCCACAGGCTTGTACAGTAGGCACTAGACATGATGGGTGCATCACTTCATCTGCCTCTCTTCTTACCCTGATGCACCAATTCTCTGGAACAGGGTCCATCTAGACTCCTCAGACCAATTTTTAATTATGCATTGTCATTTCTGCATCTCCTTAGATGTTTTCTCTGCTTGATGCCAATGATCTGACCCTTCTCACACAGACTAACATCTTTTCCAGAACCACCAGATGTGTCTTTCCACATGGTTGTTTAAGAAATGAGAAGCAACTCATTGGACTAGATGGAGTTAAATAACTTGTTGCAGCTGAAAGATAACCACCCATGCAGTAATTATCCAAGAAGAGGCTCCTACCTGTTTGTGGATTCTATACTTGTATTCTAACTTGTTTAAAAATGGTTTAAATTGTCCCCTTTAACATTTAATGTGATGAACATTTAAAAAGCTTTCTCCGCAGGGTGGCTGGGCTCTCCCTTAGAGAAAGGGTGAGATGCTCGGTCATCCAGGAAGGGCTCAGAGTAGATTCGCTGCTCCTCCAAATCAAGAGGAGCCAGTTGAGGTGGGTCAAGCATCTAGTTAGGATGCCTCCTGGACGCCTCCCTGGTGAGGTTTTCCGGGCACGTCCAACCGGGAGAAGGCCTAAAGGAAGACCCAGGACATGCTGGAGAGACTATGTCTCTCACCTGGGATTCCCCCAAAAGAGCTGGCCCAAGTGCTTGGGGAGAGGGATGTCTGGGCCTCCCAACATAGGCTGTTGCCACCACGACCCGACTCCGGATAAGCAGAAGAGAATGGAGGGATGGATTTATAAAGTTCAGAGTGTGTGTTGTGTATTGTTGGGTTTTAGGTTGTACGTTTGTGTTTTGGGTTTGTTGTGCAATTGAACAAACTCCCTGGGGATACATGAGAGTAAAAAAAAATGTATCAGCTTCTCATGTGTGTACTATCTGTATTAAAGTTAAAGTCCCATTAGTTGTCATTAGTTGTATTTAGGACTTTTTGAGCCTAGATATTGAGATATTTAAATTTAGAACCTTTTTGCAACCCTTAAAGGTGCAGTATGTAAGAATGAAGTAAGAAAGGGCACTGAAGCCTTTGTTTCTAAATAAAATGTCACTTTCTCACGTCCCCTTCCTTGAGTTTCATGGCTGTTGTCAGTTATGGCTCAGCACCGGAAGATTCTAGATAGTGAGCAAAGACGAGTTATACACAGTAAGTTGACAAGCAGATAAATACATTGCCATATCTGGTGTTAGCACTCTTGGGTGTTTTACGGTAGGGAGCACTTACTACACTTATTACAGTAGTAGGCCTCTGACACCAAAGGAGTTTGCCAGCTTGCTGTGGTAGATCTGAAGGACTTCTTAAAGAAGGTAAAACGCTATGATTGACTCATTGCTCACTTCATGCATACATTTTAATCGAGTTATTGGTGATTAAAAAGGTAGCTTGAGAAATTTTAGAGTGGACTATTTTCTTTTAATTCACTGTTAGCATTGTTAGCTCAACGTTAGCCTCTACCATGCTTCACCCAATATTAGAGTAAAATAAAACAATGTTTAGGTTTACCGGGGTGTCGTGCTCGTGTCTCATCTCAGAAGTGTGCCCTGCAGTGTTTTTGTGGGTCCCTGTTGTAAAAGTGTCAACCCTGACCAGGTGTATTAAAGATTACTTTGGCTAGCAAAGTGAGCTGAAGCAGTCTACTCAGCCTGTTGGCATGTGAATAAACCTTGAGAAAAAATATAAGAGTTTGTCTGGAAAATTCCTCCAATTGTCCTTTCTGAATAAACAAACCTGATGACTATAATAAGTGTCTCATTTTTAGTTTGACTCACCAGATTGCTTCCACCCTTCTCTGCCCTTTCCTCTTAGTTATTTTCTTTTTAATCTCTTTTTTAGCTTAGCTTCAGCAATTTCTTTTATTCCACCATCCAGGTTTCAAGCTGAGACACGGTTGCTCCTGATGAGACAGGGTCACACCTAACGTCTGAGTGGGCAACCTCAAAGAGCAGGAGCGAGATGAGACGAGAATTGTCCTGCCGTTGGGTGGGAATGCACAACAGTTCCAGTCTTTTCACCTGGACGAGAATGACACGATGTGAGGGAGCCAGATGGGAGAGGAAATCCTTAACCGCCTTCCAAAGTCCTCAGTCAGGGTGCTGCATCACATGCTGTTGAGGAGATTATTATTCCACCAGGGTGCATTTTCTGGCAACTGTAAATGCTCCCATAAACCAGGATCTAATGAGAAACGTTTGATCTTGAAGTGCACCAGAAGGTATTTCTTTAAAAGCCTGGACACAATCCCGTCTAAACAAGATCTATCAAGTCTCTGAATGAGGAACATCTAAACCAGAACTGATGGACTTTGCAGTGTTATTGTGCTGTTCTTTTGTCCAACGTCCCATGAGTTTTTACTGCTGAGTTTAAAAAAGACCAGACTTTCCACTCAGCCTCACTGCTACACCAAACAACCTCAGATTTCTGTCTAAAGGTTCTCAGTATTGGAATGGTTCAACTAATAAAAGTGGAAATGATCTAAAAGCACTTTGGGTTGCTCCGAACAGCACATCTGAACCCTCATGTGTGTAACGGTGACTGTGCATTTTAAGCCTTCAGGTGCATTGCATGTGTGCTTTAATGAGTGCACTCCAGAATAATTCTGGGTAATGGATATGCAGCTGCTGTAATGAACAAAAGGTATTCAAATGGAAATCAAAACGGGTAAGCCTTTTAGAAAACGTATGCATATTCTGACGGGTTTTATTTGAGGTCACATGTGCAACTGCAGGTAGTCAGAAAAAACCAACACGTTCACACTTCCTACTCGTCACTGATGCTTGGTCAGGTTCGCTCGTACCAACGTGTAGGGAACATAAACCCATCTCATCTCATCTCATTCAATATAACAGAGCCCCCTAAAGCATTCTACCGTTTTTAAAAGCTGAGCTAGTTGTACATTTTTAATTATCTCATCATTGGATTTCAGTTTAACATATTTTGTTCTGCTTGAGTGATTGGATCATCCAGTTTCTATTAACAAGCTTTTTAATTTATGTTTATTTTTTAGCAGCAACAGAAAATGTCTATCCTAATATGGAAGAAGCTTGTGGGGAATCGCTTTGACATTACAGGAAGACAAACCCTTTTTCTCCATAAAACAAAACTAAAACTTATTATCTTTTAATCTGAAAGTACCAGAAGCATCCTGGTGTCCCAGGAAGCTGAGGACTAGTGAGTATGAGAGCCGCTGTCCAGGATGAAACATCCAAGATCCGTAAGTACATCAAGGACAAGGCCCCAGCAGATGATGTACTCAGTTAATGTCTCAGACAATGGCGAACACAGGAGGAGCCACTGGAAATATCATCGTGAGAGGACAAACCCCTACATGGGATGTACCACCGACAGATAACCGAAGTGGCCAATATGAAGAAATCCCACCAATGGCTAGAAAGAGCTGGTCTGAAGGACAGCACAGAGGCACTCATCCTGGCTGCACAGGAAAAGGCCCTGAATACCAAAACAATAGATGCCAAGATCTACCAGACCAGACAAGACCCAAGGTGTAGGCTATGCAAAGAGGCCCCTGAGACAATCCACCACATAACTGCAGGGCGGAAGATGCTGGCAGGGAAAGCTTACATGGAACGTCTCAACCAAGTGGCTGGCATCGTGTACAGAAACATCTGTGCAGAGTATGGACTGGAAGCCCCAAGGTCAAAGTGGGTAACACCCCCATGGTGGTGGAGAACGAGAGAGCCAATCTCCTGCGGGACTTCCAGATCTAGACCAGTAAAATGGTGATGGAGAACACTGGCAGCTGGGGAGTAATTTTTTATTGGGATGCATTTTTGCTGTCTGTTTTCAGATGCACTAACCACATACGACCACTATGGGTGCCGAATTACCATTCTTATGCGTCCCACCGCTTGAACCCAATGGACTGGTACCAGGTCTTTGAGCACTTTGAGCAACAAGGGTGTTCCAAAAACATGCTTAACCCTCTCACTGCCTTTTCAGTGGTCAACTTTCCTCGCGGGGTCACACCCATTAGGACAGTGGGAGGGTTAATATTCACCAATTTATACAAACTGCACACACACCTAATGGGAAGAGGCTAATCTAAACAATAGAATCCACATTTTCTTCCTCAACAACACCCAATGACAATAAGCAGCTAAATGAAAAGCAAAACAAAGCTCATTTCATGGAGTCAAAAGTGTAAGTTCAGCCCTACCTTTGCTGGTTTATGGGCATAATAATCCTTGGTATAGTAATAAAAAACAAAAAAATAAGCCACTTGATTCGTGAAATCTAATGTCTCAACGTCAGACTGAGCAGATTCCTTTCTTGGACTGTTTTTACCTGCAGGAGAGTGTTTACAATGTCTTATTTTATTGTTGTAAGGTGTCCTTGGGTCTGAGAAAGGCACCATGAAATAAAATGCATTATTATGATTATGATTATTTATATTATTATTACTATAAATCTCCGACACATCATTCAGTCATTTTCCGGTAATAGTGTAGCTGATTTTCAAAGCATCTTGTCTCCAACCAGTGAGAAAATAATGACATTGATTTTTATTTGTTGGAAGAAAAAGTTGAGATCTACCATCTTGCTAACAGTGAAGCAGCCTGACCCCATTCATGTGCGTTGCTTATTAACTGCACACCTGCAAACTTAGAAGGTGTGAAAAAGATGACAACTTAACCCCCCACCCCCATCCTGAGCTAGGGCCTCGCGTTTTTGCAGATTTGCCTAAATACAACATCAGTTTGGTGATAAACAGCAACTTTTGGGCTGTATTCAAGTGGGAACAAAACATCTGTAGATTTGTCCCACAACCGTCTCTTTGAAAAGGTCCTGTGACATATGCAGCTCTAGACCTGCTTTCTTCCAGTGAACTGAGGTGATAAACAGCGCTGATCTAAAACACTGATGTAGCAAACTTTGTGGAAACCAATACTAGCCTCATTCTCTAAGTGTTGGCAGAGGCTGTACAAGTCTCTCCCCCTCAGGTGGTGCTTGCCAGCAGTGTAGCCAAACCTGTGATTCCCTCAGCTCGCAGTCAACTCTCAGAAAAAGATCAAAATGTTGAAATTAAGCGATCGATGTCAATTTCTTCTAGAGTGGCTGCCGCCGTGTAAAGAGAGAATGGTGGGGGCAAGTAATGAAGATGGAGAGGGAGATGGGCGATGTGCACATGGAGGCACGAATGGTGCGAGGTCGAGTTAGATAAAATCGACAGTTTCAGTGTTTCAGAGTGACGGCGAGAGATATTTGATCAGGAAAAAATAAGCGGACTGATTTAGAGTCAACTTCTAGGAATTCCACTTTTTTGTCATGAGTATTTTTTGTGAGTAGTATGGATAGAGGGTACCTTGGTCTTTTGTAGTGTTCAAAACACACACATGTACGCATGCACACAGACACACACACACTCACAAATCATTTAACGTGTCAGCAGAGTGTATACAGTAAGTGAAGCAGGACGTTGTGATGGTCTTTAAGCTCAATGAACCACAAGCCCTTGACTCTCAGACCAGATGGTGACATCACCAGGCCCAACACATCATCCACTGTTCGTTTAGCTGGGAAGTACAGAGGTGTTTCTGAAGGCTGCAGCTTGCTTTTATCCATAATGCACTCTGTGGTAAAGAGACACTGATCAAGCATGGCTGTCAACGCAGTCCAATGCAATTTGAAATTGTTTTATAGTCTAAATGCTCTTGAAAAAACAAGATCTTTAAATACTCGTGAGTCGTTATAGGTACTTGGTACTCAGTGAACTTCTCCAGTAAGTTCAGCGAAGTGTGAAAGAAGGTGAATGGATGAGGCACATCACGAAATGATAGATGCCAAGTGTCAGCTGTTTTAGCTGCAGCTCAGTGATGGTGATGCCTGTCAAAAGTCCTCTGGTATTCTCTTTACTGTCTCTGCAGCAGAGGAGGAAAAGGAAGAGCAGATGTGTGGTTAGTGACCCTCCCCATAATGTCTGTGAGTATGGAGGGCCTGAGGCAGAAGTTTGAAACCATCTGCTCTGCTGAGGCTGTTTTCAGTCCACCTTTGCTTCTGCAGCTCTTTCTACTTCGCCTCTTCCCTTGATGAACCCTCTTTTACTGTCCACCTTTTCATAAACAATCATTTTTGATCAGGGTGACCCTGCATTCAAAGCAAACGTGGTTTTCACAGCGGAAACAGGCTGCCATTAAAATATTCAGTTGTAACGGTCTCAGATCAGACTGCTGCTTCCGTGAGGCTCCAGCCACAGTGAGGTGGTGTGTGTGTGTGTTTGTGTGTGTGTGTGTGTGTGTGTGTGTGTGTGTGTGTGTGTGTGTGTGTGTGCATGTTGTTTACAGGATCGTTACAGCAGCTTTGAGTTTGTACAATGATTGATTCTGAATTGGACATATTTTCAAGCCGTAAACAGTTTCATTATATACTTTGAATAGGGATGCACCAATACCACTTTTTTTCCATACCGATACGATATTGATACTTGGATCTGAGTACTCTGATACCGATTACCGATACTGATACTTCTACCACACAAAATAATTTTATGAATTGGAATACAGGTTTAATTTTCTTCTCTGTTTTCAACAAAAAAAGACTGTGAGGTAGATAAAATGTAAAATATATGAATAGAAATGATCACAAAACTAAAATATTAGGTGAACAGAAATGTCAAGTTACAGTGAAGCCATTTTCAAGCAACTGCATTGGTATCAGTTAACTTTTATCAATACTGATATTGGTATCGGTATCGGCACCGAGTATTTGGAGAATTGCACTTATCTGATGGCACCATCTAGTGGCTGACAAGCATATCACACAAATAATTTCCACTTCCGTTTTTTTAAGATGGCAACTTCACGTTTCTTGTTTATAAATGTTCTTCTGTAGCCGACAAACAGAGCTAAAACATGCTGTTTTACAAGTATTATTCCTTAAATCTGAAGCACGTAATCAGTATTCTAGCACTATTGGTTAGTTCTGGTCGGCGCTCAGTTTCCTATTGCACGTAGCTCTGTAGGGCAGGGGCGTGCTTAGCAAAAAAATAACAATTACGTATTGCTTACATTATATCACAGTACACGATAAGATAATCCCTTTTACGGATTTCTGAAAAATCATACATAATTTCTAAAAGGGAAAACTCCAGAAAGATACTTTAAATAACGTACCAAGAACACGAAACACTGTGTTGTTAACAATGATTTAGCTGATAAATTATTCTGTTTAAATTACAGTTAAAAGGGAGTGCATGAAAGCGTTGCACAAAGCCTCGTGTGTGTCCTTACAGTTGTTCAGAATGAGAGCAACGACATCATACAGCTACTGGATGTTTGTTGGTAGGATACTACACAAATTATGAGAGTAAAAAAGCAGCAGCCAGTATAAAATTATATGAAAATAAGACATTTCTAAAGACCAGAGCCATGAAATAAGAATATAGAGGTGCTGGACATAAAAATGATGCGCTGCTATTTTAAATGAACACATGAGCTCAAATCTACAGCTAAATGTGCTAAACACAGGATAGAGAAGGTTCAAATGCTGTAAAGGGTGTCACATGATAAAAACATTAGTCGCCACATCTCTGTCCAGCCGTACAACAATCTGTTTTCCCAACTGAGCAAACAGGCTAAACCAGGGCACGGAACATTCACTCATGCTGCAGTAATAAGCACACACATGCACACATGGCTCAAATAAATGCATATGTTAAGAATATTGTGTTTGTTCCAGATTAAAAACGGAAGGACAGCTGCAAATGTTCAGGCCAAACTGTGGCAGGGGAGCCACAACAGAAGAGCCTGGTAGTAAAACTGAGCCTTAGTCAATGGTGCCTGTGAGAGTGTGATTTCTACATGTGCTGTTTGCTGCTCTCTGCGGTGTGGGAGGCCTGATTTGTAGCTGTAATATCGACCGTCAAGTGCTCAAAATGAGGTCTCTCCTTCAGGGAGCCCTCCCACCCTTTAGTGCAGATATGCTAACACACAAATACACCTGCAGCTACAAAAGTAGATTTGTTTTTCCATGTGCTCAAGTTCTTAATGCCAAACCGTAATGACCCTTTGCACAACGTAATCATTTAAAACTGCTGATGAAATCATTCAGAGCAGTCCCATTTCTTTTTCTGCATTTTGCTATTTTTAACATGTTTGTTGCCGCTGGTGGTTAATACTAAACTATAAAGTTATGGAATTACTTATTTATGGTTTCCAGATGCTGGATTTGCAAGACCCTTTTTGTTTGTACTCAGAAGAACACAGTCCAACACCTGCACATTAGCTTCAACTGGTAATGCTAAACTGCGACGTGAGTGTTTCTCCGGTGCTGGCCCTATAATGGATCACTGAACGAAGCAGGGGCGGATTAAGAACTGAAGAACATCCGGGGCTTAACACACGCACGCACACACACGCGCGCGCGCACACACACACACACGTGACACGCACTAGTCAACATCATATTTGTCTTGTACCACATAATTTTTAATCTGAAGCTACATATTAAGCATTTTCAGGGCAGAGTATTGTTCCTGTTAGTGTTTAGTGTGAGATGATAGTAAATATTCCCTTGCTTTACCCAACAACTTTACCTGATAAGCTAACTTTAGGCAAACCAGCAGCACAACAAATATTTTCAAATAAGACTCACAAACCTGAGTCAGCACCAGTCTCATCAGAGCTGGGGTTCTGTCGCAGTACTTTTGGTCTAAACAACGTCCTCATGTCCATCTTCACTCATGCGTTTCAGGCAGAGAGTGTAGAAGAAGCCGGCTGCTGAAGGGCTTCTTCTTCAGTGGTGGAGGCTCAGGCAGGCTGTATACAAACTACTGCCAGCTGCTCCCTCTCTGTTGGACATTGGTACTGCATGTTACTTCCGCGATTTAGATCCGGGGCTTTTCATGAAAGATCCGGGGCTTCAGCCCAAGTAGCCGGGCCTAACGCCGCCCCTGGAACGAAGTCCAGCCAGCTTTTCCCTCTTTAACAAAATAGCTACTGAGGTTTGTTTATACATAAATATTACAATTGGTTTTAGTTTTGCGACAGGAATTCTGAAGTGGAGGAACATAATAGCCCTACACAATTTTTTACTGGAAATGTCCGATATTAGCGGTCTACCACTAATATCAGCCGTTATCAGCATTAAAATGTATTATCAGAAATACTGGTATCAGTTTTCAGTCTTTTACACGCCATACACATACATCAAACTCTTCAGATACTTCTCATTTGCCACAATTATTCAAATCCTGGGATATTACTGAAAAAACAAGATGGTGACGGCTCGTTTGAAACGGCTTTAGCTTCCACTTGGACTAATATGACTCTGGATTTTCTTTGCGTCAAAAGTAAATAGAGGTACTTACGTTTATTTAGATTAAAGGTGTATTTGCATCTTTGATGGAGTATGGCGGACTGCCTCGTTGACTGACATCTGGAGCGGTGAGTACGTCATGTTGTTTGTTATCCAATAGCATGTGGCCAGACTATGTATCCACATATATAGGATGCTTGTCAGACCACAAAGATCCACGATAAAGAGTTCCCACAGTGAGGAGAATCTCACAAGACAATGATTCACTATAAATGTAGCAACAAATGTCCTCTTGGCCTCAAACGGGATTACGCTCTAAAACGCTGATTAAATACAAGAATGTTTAACAAATAGTAAAACTGTCATAATTGTAAAGAAACGAAAGTCCTGGGCCAAGATTTTGATGCATTACCTATGAACTTTTCAAGACCAGAGCCAAAAATCATCCAGTTAAAAGTCCTTAGGCTACATTACATTATTTTATTTTTTTTTATAAAAGATGCTAAAATTACTGTATGGTGATTTATTTAAATTATCCTCTTACAAAAATGTAACATTGACATCCTAGCTGTCGATCTGGATCATCAGCCTGGACAAAGTTTCACTTTTCTAAAAGAAAATCATTCTGAGGGCCACAAATGGCCACAATTCTGACACGCCTGTGTTAATTACATAAGAGTTTTTAAAAGAGCCACGATAAACAACAATCTGAAGCTTTTATTTATCAGCACTGGAAACCAGTCATTTAACTGAATAATATTACCAGTTAGGAGATCAGTGTGAGTAAAGAGGGAATGGGGTAATTCACGGGCTGTGTGAGCACGTTCAACACCGTCCAGAGAAGAGACGATAAATAACAAGGATGGATGGCAACAATAAAACTAACAGGCCACCTACAGATATAAAAATGATGGCATGTAGGGAAACTTGGACAAATGTGAGGTGGTGTGTTTGTGTAAGACGAAGTGTGGAATCTGGCAAGAATATCCTTTTGGTCTTCACTGGGAAGCTGATAAATCCACAGCCATTTGACTTCTGTAACACTCACACACACACACTCACACACACACACACACACACACACACACACACACACACACACACACACACACACACACACACACACACTACATCTCCATCTGTTTGACTTGTGCCAGTCGTCCTCTTTCAATTACCCAGCATGCCTCTCTCACTGAGAGAAATGAGGCTATTCTTAGAGAGCTGTGAAAGAAAAACAGATGGATAAACATAAAAAACATAAAGGTTTTAGGGAAAAGTGACAGGTGTCATAATTATAGTTAAGCAGCTGAGTTTCACATGCTAGCTTACTGAGCAGGGCAAGCTCAACACCAATCTTTGATAGGTTGGGGGAGATAAGGGGGGCATGGTTCCACCAAAAGGGAGATGGGCTCTGCTGAAAGCCCTCACACCCAGAGGGAGAAAAAAAAGGTCAACGTTCAACCTAAAAAAGTCTTGTTAGTCATCATCCCACACTGTGAATTTACATCTCCCCATTTGACCCATCCCCGTGGGGAGCAGCGAGCTGCAGCTGTGGCTGTTTAACCCCCCATTTTAACTCCTTAAACCTGAGTGTCAAGCGGGAAGCATTGAATCCCTCTTTTAAAGTTTTTAGTATGACTCGACCAGGTTAGAACCTTAATCTCCCAGTCCAGTGACGGACACTCGTACCATAGGCCACTGGTTCCCAACCTTTTTCCCAAGGGACCCCGTTTTTTACCAGTAAAATTTTTGACGACCCCCTCCCATTCTCTCTTCCAGTACAAACAGTATCAAGAAATGATAAAATTGTGAGGGTAGTTCCTTTATTTTTTAATCTGGATTCTGAAATTCATTGAAGTACTATTCCAAATAATCACTTTTATTTGGGTCTAATAATGTAATTGTCAAGAATAATGCTGCTGAGATTGCTTTATTTGAGAAGAAACTTCATAAACTTCTGGATTTTTCTATTTTGCTGTCCTACTTTTAACTCATTCACTGCCAGCTGTTTCCTGATCACTAACGGCCTTCGCTGCCAGCGTTTCTCACCGTTTTTACAGTTTTTTTAAGAGTCACAGAACGTTGCGCGCTAGCATGATGTCGATGCCAAAACAACCAAAACAAAGAGGAGACTCACCTCTTACATCAGGAAGAAGCCGCGTGTTTCGAGCGTTATCCGTTCTTTCATATTCCGTTGTTGAATTGTGATTGGCAGACGCTTTTCCGGTTCGCGCCTCACTTTTTTTACAGGAACGGCCCAAAACGATCTCCAAACACATGGATGTGTTGCTTCCTGATCATGTGATCTGTGACGTATGCGGATGAAGATTGGCTTCAGGGCTGAGATGTTTGTTCTCTCAGCGCGGGGGCTCGTTCCGATGCTCAAACAGTAAAAAAAATGCAAATGACGACTTTAGTCGTCATTGGCAGTGAATGAGTTAAGGTCTTGTGTCTCTATGGCCACCTTCTACTTCCTGTATACTTTTCATACTATTAGGAGTGTTTAATGAAACGCTACCATGTGGAAGATCAGCTCCATGGTAACATGTGAAGGTTGTCCTATCAATCACACATGCATGTTGTTGTCTGAATAGGGTTGAATAATAAAAAGACTCCAGAGTACGGAGGGTCGAAAAGGAGGGGATAAACACTGCAGATCCTAATTTTGCAGGTGATGTGTGAGTGACAAGAAAAAACAACAAAACAGACTTGTTTACTTGAAGTTGTATCTCCAAAGCTTTCCCAGTCTCCTTGATTAATTCCCTCTCATCTAACAAGGGAGAGGAGGTAAATGGCTTGAGCTGTGATTGCCATCTTAGCCCAGAGATGAGTCATCGTCACGCTGCATTAACATGGCTGCTGAGAACAGCATAAATTCAAAGACTCGACTGGAGTGTAAACCCCTATAAATCCTTGTTGGTCATTAAGATACTCCTTGGAGTAAACGGGCTAAAGCAGCACAGCTCCTTAGTCGATCCTTTGTGGTGTTTGACAGAGTTGGTTAAACTGCAGCAGTTTCCATTCTGCTGACTGCTTTTGGGACCAGCTTCTCTTTGGACCTCGCTTTATTAAAACTGCAGCAGATAAAGGGCTGCACTTGGTCAAATAGCGCCAACGAGTAGCAGGTAGGCTAATGAGGCTGTGCATGTCCCAGGCCACGAGTGGACCCTGCACCGTGAGAAGAAACACCTCTTTTGGCCACTTTAGAGTCCTTAATGCAAAATTAACAGAGCAACAACGACGAGGAATCACTATGTTGATAAATTGCACTAAACATAACAACCCCCCACTTCTACAATCTGACATCATCCTATCTTCCCAGCTCACTGCTCCTCTTTCTGCTCAGCTGCTGTAAGTAGGGCACATCAATTTTTTACACTGCTTCAGTCTCTCACTCAGTCTAAGGCTGTGAACGAAGCACCTGTCTGGTCAACGATTGTGTAGCCTGTGCTACATGTCCTGTCATGGACTCCTTGCAACACAACCCTCACACCAACACTTCATCTTTCTTTGTTTTACTTTTTTCTGACTTTGTGCCACGACTCTTCCTGAATAGCCACCCTTTAAATTTCAAAATAATGCGTGAGACAGAAAAGAAATACCAGAGATGCCAACGGACCATTTTGTTTTCAGATTCACACACAATGCAACCTAAACTGAAGGCATCCAAAACCCACAGAGCAAGTGCGCTGCCCCAGGTCCCACAGCTTTGGACCAAACTCTTTTGAATAATACATTAGATGTTGTGTATTAGTATGCGCTGTGCTCTGCATATGCTGAACACCGAGCAACAATCTAGGGTATCAAGTGGAAAACAAACCTAAGCACTTTAGAAAATGTCAGAAAAGTTCAAACAGAGCTGGGACGTGAACTATGGAGGTGAAAGATGATCGGATTAGTAAACAATTGAAACAAGTCTGACTAAATATTGGCAGGAAGCTTTAAGAGTAGCTCAGTGGCCTGGCAGTAGAGTGTCTGACCTTGGACTGGGAAATCGGAGTTCAAATCCCGGTCGGGCCATACCAAAGACCTTAGCAACGGGACCCAATGCCTCCCTGTTTGATGGGTTGGGGGTTAAACCACCAAATAGCTCCCGAGCGCAGCCGTGTCTGCAGCTCACTATTCCCAACCGAGATGGATCTGGTCTAGAAGACAGTTTTCACCACACCAGTGTGGGGGAACAAGTTTAATTTTGGCTTCAAATATCGAAGATGCGCTCACACATGCTCCCAAAAATACTTCTACACTATCAGAAGCATGGAGACACACTCAAATCTTTTAGCTAGTTGTTTTCCTTATTTTCCTCTCACTGTCCTTAGTTATAAGCATTTGTGTAAAGCCGGGCGTACACTGTGCGACTTTTTCACTCGCAGCGTTCAGCTTCAGCTCAAACTGTACGACTTCCTCGCAGAGCAGATCTCACGAGTCGTGTGCTCACACTGTACGACCCAGTTCTCGCATGCGACCTGACTGCTCACACTGTACGTCTGGTAGCAACACGTCGGCCCTAAAAATGTGCTAAAAATAGCAGTTTTTACTCAACACGTCAGACTTTTTTGTCTTGCCTGTTGTCCTTCGGGAGTGCTGCAGGAGGACACACAGGGATTTATGGGGGTTGGATGAGGAAAAGGAAATAAAGAAAGTGAATCTGTGTTTTGTGATCAGTTTAATTTGACATGAACACGACAAACACGCTTTCTTGACAATCTTTGTGAGTAAAAAAACGTGTAGAAACAAAAACGAACAGCGTGTGTTATTAGGGAAATAGCGAGCGACCGGCCGGCGTTGATGCAGG
>SSNQ01034524.1:560043-587554 GCA_006942095.1 Nothobranchius kuhntae | reverse complement strand
CGTTAGAAGTTGCGGTTCAGCTATTCTGCCTGGCGTGGCAGAAACAGCGTGAGAGAAGGGGGGGGGATTGAGCCCATGGCTCCGTTCCCCGTTAGCGGTTGTTCACAAGTCTTCTCTCCTTCGTTGCCAAGCACGAACTCCCCAAAAAGACTGAAACTTACCAAACTCTCTCTTCTCAAAGCAAAAACATGTGCGTCATCAAATGTGTCTGGATTTTACTGTGGGAAGGTGTGTGAATGTTTGTGTGAATGTGTGTGTGCTTGAGTGTGAAGGTCAGTACCACACATTCAACATTATCTACTTAAGTGTGGATTCATTAATCCATTATAATTACCCCAAAGCATAATAGTCATTCATTTGATTAAACACATTTATAATGAGCAAATTGATAATGGTTACTTTAACATTAAAATCAAGAAAAAGAAGTTTAAACTTTATGTTTTGACTTGGTCTGGGTACAACTCATGTAAACACATCTTCTGGTAGACTGCAGGTGGCTGATGTTATGGTTTCCTCCCAGACTCGCTGGCGTTCAGGACTTAATCTGTGGGTGAAAGTTCTCAATGACCCAGCTTTGACCTAGCTGCGTCCAACACCACCTTTGTGATAGAAAACCCATGTTTCCTCACGTTACAATAGAATAGTATGCTGATATGCATTTATCAACAAGGTCAAAGTTAACAAAGGGCAAACACTCCAAAAATCTTTGCAGCTTTATTGGGCCACGTTGGCTAAACATAAGGAAGAAATTTGGGTTCAGACTTTTTTTCTTTTCTTATCTCTTGGAGTCCCAAACGGACTGTGCTACAGTTGCATGTGCCACTCATCTACTTCAAAACAAGTGAAACTCAGTGTAGGTACAATGTTGATCTGCCACAGGTAAAACCACCAATTCCACCTCCGCACTTTTATACCTTTCCATCTCTTCTCTCCTCTTTTGGCATCTCTATCCTTCCTGGCATTTCTTTGTCCCCCTTCCCAAAGCATCTACTTTCCCTGCTTCTGCTTTTTTATTCCTCCCTCATTCATGCACACGCTCAGTGTTCCCTTTCCCTCTTCTTCTGCCTTCAATAATTCAAGCAGCTTTTCTCCTGACATGCATCATATGATGTTCACGTCCCTTCAGAGCCAAAGACAGGAAACTTAAGAGCTTCTACATCACTTATGGAGGAGTTGCTGCTTGTTTTAGGAGCGTTCTGCATGTTTAAAGATGAAGTGGAGTTTTGGATGCACGTGTATTTTGTTTGGTCGGCGTGTCTCACATTGACCAAAGTTGTACTTATTTACTTACTTGTTGGAAAACAAACCAACTGAAACGACTTTTGAAAATACTTTTGATGGGATGTTTGCAAATGACAAAATGTTGGAGAGCTGGGTTGCACAAATAAATGACAGAAAATAGGAAGTTAGTGGCTTTGTCTAAATGGCGTCCTTGTGAGGACCCGTTTAGAGGTGACCGACATTCGTTTCTCTATTGCTGATTCTGATAGGTGGCGGTAACGGTCAGCCGATTGGTATTTTAATGTTTTGCACCTTATCTGAATGATTAATTATCACTAATAAAACCAATTTTTTTGGCTATGCCCTTCAGGCATCGCCAAAACGAGTCACCTGTCTGCAGTCTGTCCTGTCCTAGTTCACTACAGAAACTTGAGCAAAAACACAGAGCCAGCTGTAAAGGCGTATGAACCGAGGGGGGTGGGTGGGATGTGTCCCTCCCAATATGCGAGACCCCCCCCCCGCAAAAAAGTTTGACTACTTTTTAAAGCTGTTTTGTTTTTAAACACCTGAAAAACATTTATCAGCAGCTGCTGTTGTGACTGAGATATTTTCCAGATTGTTGGTGAACATGAGGGTTGCTGATATAGTTTACAATATACATATATATATATGTGTCTGTGTGTGTGTGTGTGTGTGTGTGTGTGTGTGTGTGTGTGTGTGTGTGTGTGTGTGTGTGTGTGTGTGTGTGTGTGTGTGTGTGTGTGTGTGTGTGTGTGTGTGTGTGTGTGTGTGTGTGTGTGTGTGTGTGTGTGTGTGTGTGCGTGTGTGAGTGTGTGTGTGTGTGAGTCCATGCATGCTGCTGCTTCTTCCACATTGCCTAACTTCAAAAGCAGTGTCTCCACTTTAATCTTCTCTTCTGCACTGCGGACCCAAAAGAAAGACAGAGAAGCTTTTCCTGCCACTCCCAACCCCCTCACTGAGACGCCGTCTTCGTTTATTCTGCTGCTCTTCCTCAGCTTCTTCACATCCAGACACAAGCTTGCCCTTTCTTTTTACCTCCACACACAAAAACACAACACTATTCAAATAATATTTGAATTGCTCTCCCACCACACACAGCTTGGCCTTGGAAATAGTTGCATTTAAAGCAACATCTTGCTGTCTCTCAAACACCCGCACTGCATGGCAAAGCTTTGGGGCATCGAAGGGAATGCATCATGCATACCAGGAGGGAGTCAAGAAGCAGGAAGTTGTGTGAGTATGTGTGTGTGTGTGTGTGTGTGTGCGCGCGCGCGTGTGTGTGTGTGCGCGCGCGCGTGCATTTGCATGTGCGTGTGTGTGCGTGTGTGTGTCTGTGCAGGGAGGAAGCTAGAACTAGAATCATGAGATTTCCTCTACTGCAGCAACAGAAATTGAAGAGTCAACTCCAATTGCATCCTGGTAATTAGACCTGACCTGAATTGTTGCACTGAATTTAGATTTTTTGGAGTGGGACCACGGAAAAATGGCCCACCCTTCAAATAATGTTATATGTGTAGATGGTTATAAATGTGGGGACTTGTCAAAGTAAGGACCATATGATTATGTGCTGGTGAAGGTCATCCAGATCATGCTAATACAAAGAGAATGAAGGCAACTGGACTTCTTTGATTTTTTTGAAGACCTTTTGCTTCTCATTCAAGGAGCTTTGTCAATTCTGACCGGAATATGGGACAGACAAGCTGTAGCTGTTGTTGCTTAATGAGCAGAAACTACCTATAACGCAGCTCTGAAGCTAATTACCAGTTTCACACCCTCCTGCATCTAAACAATACAACAATCCCTATACAATAGAGCCTAATGACACCAATGACTTCTCAGGGGATAGAGAAGAGAGGTATTCATTGGTAGTTTGAGCTCTGAAATATAATTTTTCTGTTTGACAAAAATGGAGCAGAGACTTCTTGGATGATCTCTTAGTGAAACCAGTACCAATCCTTGTCCTCTTTGTCCAAATAATTCCATGATAAACATCCAAACACGAACACACAGAGGACTCAACTAAAGTTCAGAGAGTGGACATGGCCGAACATCTTTTAATGTGAGGCCGATGATGAGGTGAACCCTGGAGCTAGCCGCTAGTGCTAGCTGACGCTCTCTCCGTGGTTAGAGATTAGCGGGACATTAGCTGCATGCTAACCCAAAACTAAAAGAGTTTTCTGGGCGTTTTTAGCAAGAAAACCTGGTAGTGCAGCAAGAGTCGTTTTACCACGTTCGCATGTAGCTAATATCCCGTTGATGAGATGAGAATGAGCTGATCTGGAAAGCCAGGGCTATCGGTCGCAGCTACAGTCCCAGTCCATATTAGATTTCCACCGGCGACCAGCAAGACTACGGCCTCGCACTGAAGGTGATCGACCGTGCGGGTGGGCTACCCCGTGGTCCCTTCTTAGCTTTTTGGGTTAGCTAAGTTAGCTAGTAGCTAGATTGGTTTCATTTGTTCCAACCCTGTTCCAAACGTAACAGCCCCACCCTAAGCTCCACCTCTTTTCCCATTTTTGGATTGTCTATAGGCGTGACTCGGTGGTGGGAACCTCCCATTTTTGTCTTCAACTTGACCCCCGGTGGAGAAATGGGCGGGCTGTGACCATATTTTGATGTCGATTGGGTTACTCAAGTTACTACGTTGATGAAAATTTATTATGCAATGCTACAATTTAACCGGAAGAATGCTGACTTGAAAGAGCGCATGTCACCACCTACTGTACTGGAGAGGAACTAACTTTGTTTGAGAGGTCGGTTTTCTAATGTGCATGTAAACTAGGATAAAAACTCCCAGCTTATTACCATATGATCAACCTGGATCGACTTAGATTTTGGTTAGTGCGCATGTATGAGTGTTGAGCATTTGAGGTGCCAAGCAGCTGCAGTGAGAGAAGCTTTGATTGAAGTCAGACAACTCAAAGACTCAGTGATAAAGATCGAGGCCCAGTCATTGTCTGAGGAAGTGGGTTAATTCAGATTTAGCATTTGCACAGTAATGTGGTATGACATCTCAACTCCAACCCATCATGTGAGCAAGCTGATGCAGTCTCCTAGCATGCATGTAGCTGTAGCAGTCAGTCTCCTCCAAAAGACAGAGATTGGTTTCCACAACTACAGAGCAACAGGCTTTGCATCTGCACAAATGTCAGCCAAGAAGCTACAGCAGGGGTGGAGGATCCTGGTCCATCCAGGGCCACAATATTGCATGTTTTAGTTTTTTCCCTGCCTAAACCCTCATGCTTCATTGGGGACGTTTTTGTCCATTTGGGCAGGTTTTTGCTTTTCTTTTGGATGCCGTTTCGCCATTGTTTGTGCGTATGGTACAAATTTTTGTCACAAAACCCTTCTCTGGAGCTCCAGACAGGTGCATAAACATACTAATTGTTTTTGTTTTCTACACTTTGAGGTTAAGTAAGAGAGTCAAACTGTGTTGTATCTACTTATCAGAGGTCAGCTTGACCTTTTGACTTCAATACAAACAGCAGAAAGTCTAAAGAAATGTGTAGACTTTCTCGCTTGGGCCACATATAGAGAATTGGCTGAATTTGGTGGTGAACAGTAAAAATAATAACGTTGACTTCTTTTCTCCAAAATGAGACCCTAATATCACAGAAAGCATAATTATTTGTTTGAGATGATACAGGATCCAAAACTGTGGTTTAAATGGAAGTCAATGGGACGTTTTTGTTCGCTGAGTTGTTGTTGCTACACAAAAACTGTTGATGCAATTTATTTTTATTTTTTATGACAAAGACTGATTTATAGTAAATGCCCCAGGAAAATAGGTTATGTATTAGGAAAATAACTCATTTTTTGTGGGAGGTTTCTTTTTGTTTGTTTTTTCATAAATTACTGAAATGACTTTGAGTAATTAAACTGGCATTTGAAGGGATAAAATCCTCAAAATGATGGACATTTTTATGTGTTTGAGCAGGGCTGAAGTTGTTTAACAGATCTATGAAGAAAAAGCAACACAATGTATTAATGTATACATTTTTTATGGCCACTTTTACCAGCAGGCATTTTTGTTTGCTGGTAAATTAAAGTGAAGCCTGAGGGTTAACACACATAATTTTAATCAGGTGGGTTAGTAACCGGCTTCTGCAGAGCTTGATAAGCTGCTGAACAGGTTAGTCAACCACTGAATTGAGAGAGTGAAGCAGGGTAACATCTAAAACATGCTGGTACTGGCTCTCAAGGACCAGAGTTCCCCACCCCTGAGCTTCCATCAAGGAGAGATTCACTACACTAGAAAATGTTGGAGAGAAATAGAGAGTACTAACAACATTTCCACATCTCTCAAATGTTGAGCTTACTGAACAAGTCAGGCCCTCAGTGCTACTTTACATTTTCAGGAACAGTCAGACTTGGATGCTCAGGAACGCCTCAGTGGCCTTGCCATCATCAACATCAATAAAGCAGTTTCTGACCAGATTTCATACAATGACATTATTGTTGACTTTGCATCAAGGAAGGCAAGAAAGGTCCTGATGTAGACAGCCATTTCCTTTTTGAATTGAGGGGAAAGTATTTCACGTTGAAGTTGAACCCATTGTTTCATAGCTGAGTTGTGTAGCGGTGAAGATTGGCTATATACTTGTTAAGTGATCAATAAGATGTGATAATCCATATAAATATGAATTATCAATAAATATTGGTTTTTATATGTTTGATCAGAAGACTCTCGATTCTTTTGACTATTCCGGGAACACACTCTTCATATTAATTCAGACAGTCACGTATATAGTTGATAAAAATGAATTTAATTCTATTTTTCTAAACTACTGATCATACGTGACAAAGTATGAATGAAATGATGGTTGTACAGGATAACCAATAATGAATGAAATGGTGGAATGTAAGCTAGATGTTTGTAGTAAAACCTTGTAAGTCTCTTCTTCCGGCTCTTGGAGAGTAAGACGCTTTTTTCCTCCTCTCCTCCCTATCTTATCCCAAGGCTCTTTGTCTGTCTTTGGGTGTACAGAGCTTCTGCGTTTTTTTTTTCTGGAAACTGGAAATTATTAAAAATGGATCTGGTCAGTTGGTCTCTCAATGCGATTGACAACATTTTTCAATGATGAGAACGGGAGATGGGGCTCTCGGTTGCCCCTCTGGGGCCACCGGAAACTGCGGAACTTCTCACGTTTATATGCAGCTTTTTACTTGTCTCCTGGAAACAGTGGAACTTGGTCTGCCTCTCCCAACTGTCTGTAGAGGATTCTGAAGACATCTGGATATTCGTGGTGTTGGTGTCAGGTTTACTGCTTTTTGGCCTGGGTGGTTATCTGGCTTACCGGAAAATTAATGAGCTGACGAGGAATATTGGCTCAATCCCGGAGCTCAGGGATGGATTACACCGCGCTGTGAACGCACAGACTCATATAATTGTCGAGATGAGTCGTAAACTTGGAACTTTGGCTAAGATTCAGACTCTGGCACAAAAGTTGGATTCGATCAAGGAGAAAGTTGACAGATCAGCATGGATTGGGATTGATTAACTACACGATTATTGGATTAAGAGGGGTTGAGGACCAACAGAAGTTTAAGACAGAGAGGAAATTATCTCTGTCTGGCCCCAAAACAAGTTCTTATCTGAATCTGGTGCCCTTGAGCCTGTGAGGCTGAAGCGATAACTCCACCTCAGAAGAAATGTGGAATGCTGCCATCGCCAAGGCAACTCTGTCTCCCTATCCCAGCCTGGGCGGGACTGCGACCGGTGAAAGCCGCTGAATCGTTTCAGGAGTCACTGTGCTCTCTAAATCCAACGACCTCCCTCCCCTGTCCAGACGGAGGTGACGGGCACTGCTTATCGTGGCTGCATGCACTGATGTGAGGATAGTCCCCAACCCTACCTCCCCACCTAGTGGACACTTATGTTGTGTAATGTCTGAAGTCTGTTGCATATCTGTCTGTGGTGGTTTTTTTTTTTTTTTTGCATAGCAAAGCCGCCCTCCCTGTGGAGGGTAACTCTGAAGTGCCTTTTTTTCCTCCACCTGACCCAATCTTCATGTAAACCCACTGATCTCTATTAAGGTAGCGCGACTCGGATTGCGAATGACCACAGTCACCAATTCTAATCATGTGTCTATGCCTATGTATGTATGTCTGACCTCAGAATTGTGTGTACTGACACTCTAATTTCCCTCTGGGATTAATAAAGTATCTTTGAATTTGATGTATCTGAGAGATCTTGTGAGGTCTGGGTTGTAAAATCCGACATGGTTTAATAAACTAGAGATTATTCATAAAACCAGGGCTTGAAATTCACATTAGAAAATAGGGGGGAATTCTCCCCTCACCTGTATCTCTGTGGGGGATTCATACATTGTGTGTGTGTGTGTGTGTGTGTGTGTGTGTGTGTGTGTGTGTGTGTGTGTGTGTGTGTGTGTGTGTGTGTGTGTGTGTGTGTGTGTGTGTGTGTGTGTGTGTGCGTTATTGCACATGACTGCAGGTCTTATGTTGTGCTAATCATACATCACGTTAAATGCAGCTTTCACTTGTCTCCTGCGTTGTAATCGTTGCTCTCGGTGTAACCTTTCTTTTTATGATCTCTTTCTTCAATACCACTGAAGTTAAAGGAAAACAATATTTGTAAGCAAATGCAATTTTTTTAGGAACTACTTGTAAGATGAATGACAGACCTTAACATTGCTATAATTACCTCAGATTGCTGAATTTATTATTTTTTTTATATTTTCTAGTGGTCATCATAGCTACATCTGTATCTCTTTTCTTTTGTCTCCATGCTCCAGTGTTTCCTTTTGTTGCCTCTTACACAGCATCTTTCTCCATAGGAAGAACTGTGTTGAAATATAAAAATCATGTAAAATAAAAACACTCACATGAGCTGTCTTTTCTAAACTGGAATTAGAGATTATCTAAACTATTTACATTGCAGGAATTAGTTGTGCAACTCCCAGGATTGCATCTTTAATCTTTTTGTGCTTCTTTATTTCTTGTCTCATTCTCTCCTTTCTCCATCTTCTGTTTTTAATCTCTTGTCTGATTATTTTAAATCTAAATTTTCACATAAAGAGTTTCTGCTGACTTTGCAGCAAAATGATCTCAACTATATACACCGCTGTCCCTTGTTCTAGGTGTCGTACTCGTGGGGACCGGGCTTTCTCAGTCCTAACCAAGCCCCCACAATGCAGCTCTAAAATTGAGGCAAACCCGGAAATGAAATAAATTGCAGTTCCACCCTCATCCGCTGGGGGCTGGTGTCAGAAGCGAGCAAATCCTCATTGACTCCCATGTTAAAAATACCAATTTCACAGCAGAAATAAACATGTTTACAGCCTGGTACCAGAACATGTTTTTGGTTTAAATGATCTAGTTTACACTCATGACAACTCTGAGGGGGGGGGGATTTTTTCTCACTCTTCTCTTTAAGTGTGTTAAAAGCCTAAAATTCTGTATAATTAATGAGCATCAGACCCACGTGACCGCCGCCTCAGACCCACGTGACCACAGAGCTAGCTCCGTGGAAAGACCTCAGTAGAACCTCGGTCTGGCTTGGAAACTGTTCCGGGATTTTGAGTCTCTGTGTTTGTGTATTCTTGTTTGGATATTTTTTGTGCAAATGTTGGACAAAATGACTTGCTGTGGCACTAATTGCACTAATAGAGCGTCCAAGGAGTCTCCACTTCATTTTTTTCGGTAAGTAAAATTATATTTATGTATTTTAGGTCACTGCCGAGCTGAGCTTAGATTTTAACATGTACTGTTTAACCATGAAATTTAAATGTAATAGGGTAAAACCCAGTGCATTTAACATAATGCTGCACTTTAGAAAATGGGTTGAAATATAACATGTTGGTGGAGCTGGGTTCCGACTATCGGCTTGTGGAGCTCTCGGGAGACCGATGTTTTCCACCCGTTTCTCCCCTCCCCGCAGCCCGGCACATCTCTGTCTGATCACGGCTTCTGTTTGATGCGCGGGCTGCCGGCTGGGTCTCCCCACAGCTCGGCGCATCTCTGTCTGATCGCGGCTTCTGTCTGCTGCGCGGGCTGATGGCTTGTGGAGCTCTGGGATGGAAACCTTTCGACCCGGTTCTCCCCAGTGGCAGCTCTGCGCATCTCAGATCGCAGCAGCGCTTGTCTGCTGTGCGGCTGCCAGCTTGTGGAGCTCTCGTAGACCTCTGTGTTCCACCCGGTTTTACCCAGCAGTCAGCCTGGCATATCTCTGACTCAGAAGCTCTGGTGTTGTGCACAGTTAACTCCGGTTGTAGCTAGGTTGCTACCTCCGTTAGCTTAGCTTCCACCTCCGCATTAGCTTTGGGTCAGCCAGGGTTAGCTTCAGGTTAGCTTGTAGCTAGTTCGACCGGGTGTCGTCAGTTGATCCCAGCCTTACAGCCCCACCCTCAGCTCCTCCTCTCTTCCCTTTTTTGGAATTGTCTGGGCTTGACGGAACCTGTGACACGGTCAAAATGGCGGTGGTGGCCATCTCCCATTTGGCCTCAAAAACGTGATGTTGGAGCCTATGGAAAGAAGATGTCCAGTATATTTATGTCGATGGTCCTAACCCCATCACTCTGGAACCAGTTGCCACCCTCAGTCAGGCAATCCCCTTCTCTGCCAGCCTTTTAGAGTCGCCTAAAAACCCACCTCCTCCGCTTGGCATTCCCTGAATGTGTTTGAGTTAGACCTTCATTTATATTGATTTTAATTCCCTGCTTTCATCTGTCTCTTTATCTCTCGTTTTACCCATTTGTTTTCTACTTTAATGTTTTTACCTCTTTCTCTCATGTACCATGTTCAGCGCCTTGGGCTTCCCGACAGGGTCGCGGAAGGCGCTTTATAAATAAAGCTTTGATTGATTGATTGGTTGGTTGGTTGCTTGATTGATTGATTGATTTATTGATTGATTGATTGATTGATTGATTGATTGATTGATTGATTGATTGATTGATTGATTGATTGATTTAATGAAGTAGTAAGTTCATGAGGGATCATATTTGTAGATGAGACTTGTTAAAGTCAGCAATGAGGCTTTGGCGCTTTTAACGAGTAAGTCCCAACACTGAAAACAATGTACAGAAACCAGAACCAACATGCATAAACTGACAGATCGGTCCCGCCTACTTACATTGTTGGTCTTTTTTAAATACGCAGTAATCGTTGCTTGCCTTTTTCGCTTCATCCAGCGTCCTAGCAGCAACCACTTTGGCACCTCTGGAGTTGCTGTTTATTTACATCATGCTGCATTCAATGTAATTGGAAAAAAGAGCTTCAAGCGCTTAACCTCCGATTTTGTTTTCTTTCTGGCCTTAGTACGGGGAATGGATCAGGGTAGATCTGAATCCCTAACTGCGTGCCTGTCCACAGGTAACAACTTTTACCTGAATGTTTTTATAAACTAGCTACAGTCATGGTGATACGGTGTAAAACTACCCTGAAATGTATATACTGCCCCAGTGTGTAGGAAACTACACACTGTCTCTTTAAATTTCCAACCTACAAACCACTATGTGTGCACAGCTGCATGTAACTCCTGCTTTATAAATCTCTCTCTTCCTACAAATGCGCTCAAGTGATTTTTGGATACTTTTGTGCCTCGTACACACCCACTTTCTGCCATAAATGGTCAATGCAAAACACATGAATACTCTGCATTTCAAAATCAAGGCGCTTATGCATGTGACATAGGCCCGGAAAAAAGTAACTGTCAGATGGAGGCAAAGAGGAAGACGGTAATATTCATTTAAAACAGCCTCATAGATATCAGGGCTCAGAGATATTGCACAGGGGGCTTTAGGCAAGAAAGGACATTTATTCCTTCTAAAATCAAACAAACATCAGCTCGCCTGTTCACTAATTCCCGCTGAATTTCGTATGTTTAAGGAAACTCTACAGGTGCATTTCTACCCCAGTTCACAGCGGCTCGGTCTCACCTGTTATTTTTATGTGGTTCATGGGGAATTTAGTTAAAACCACAGAAAAGAAAGAACTGAAGCAAAATCAGACGTGCAAAGACATTATTACCAAACTTCCTCCCTTTAGCGATCAGTGACATAACTATGCAAGCAATGTGTGAGTGTGTGAATAATGGAAATGGCTTTGGGTGCCTTGAAAAGTGTTGTACAAATGTAATCCACTTTTATTAGTTATTATTAACACCGTAGAAAAATAGTAAAGACAAGCTGTTTGTTTTTTATTTAATTTACTTAAAATTATTTAGATTTAGGTTAATTGGTCTGTCTAAATTGTCCTTAGGTGTGAGTGTGTGTGTGCATGATTGTTTGTCCTGTGTGTCTCTGTGTTGCCCTGCGATGGACTGGCTCTCTGTCCATGGTGTACCCCGCCTGATTGCCCATTGACCACTGGAGATAGCCCCCCGTGCGCGCGCGCAACCCTACGTGGACAAAGAGGGTTCAGACAATGGATGGATGGATGGATGGATGGATTATTTAGATTTCATTATAAGATGTTGAGGGCCAAACAGAAATAGTCCAAAGTGACCCTCAGGCACTGTTTCATCCATGTGTAAAATAAAGTAAATGATTAATCTGCTCTAATGTGACAGTAAAATTCCACCTCCAGAACTAATCCAGTGTCTCACAAACACAAAAAGAAATCATTCCTCTTCAAAACCGATAATTATACTATTCAGGTTTCACATTGTGGCAGTGTAGTGTGCAATTATTTCTATTATTTCTTCAACAAAATATTGTGACAGACCCAGCAGTACCATTCAGCAAATGTGTGAGCCTTTCGTGTATTTCTGCTGACATGTACAGCGAGTTCATGCAGCACAGTGATGAATCCATCTTCAGCGCTCGAACAGCATGCTGCTGGGGGAGGCAGTGCATTGTTTGAGGTGTAAAAGCAGAGCTTTTAGGCTCCTCATTTATCAGCTTCTGGCAAGAGCACCGTTGACAGCTGACAGTCTCTCAAACACTGTGTCACACCTATGATGGATGGCAAAATACATGACAGGATTTTTTTCTTTTGCCTCATCCACCTTGTGAATTGTACGCAGACTCAAAGACAGACCCCACAGAGAGAGACAGCAGGAGGTAGGTAAACCTAAAAAAGATATTGTGCATGAGTGCATGCTTGTGTGAGCGACACCTTGCACAGTGAATAAGACCACGTAGATTTTACTGCTAATCTCATTTAGTTAGCATCTAATGTGTTCCTCCTTGTTTCTTTCTGTTCCCGTGTAACAAAGCACCAATCTCTCCCAGTGTGACTCAGCACCCCACTCACGAAACTGTCTAGGTCTACCTCACCTTCGGTTTCATCTCCCTTCTCAAACCATCTGGCTTCTTTCTGACAGGCAGCCACACACAAATGGCCCCCTAAAGGGACCGGCCGCCTTTTCTTGAAAGTATAAACGCCTTACAGCTTTGCATAAGAAAACGTGAATAACAAGCCAAGGAGATAAACTAACAAGATAAGATCACAAACGTAACTCTTCTATCTTGGTTCCCCCTTCTTTCCTAAAGCAGTAGTCAGCAGCAAGAATACCCAGAAAAAACTTCACTTATTTCCTTTCTTTATCTTTTCTTTTATTCAGACATTTCCACAAGAAAAATAGGCTTGAAAAACTTGAATAAAATGTCACGATTGTCTTTCTTCTCCTCAATTCTCAGTCAGAGCTAATAACTCTACCTGTATTAAATCGTGTTCTTTCATTCCCCGAACTGACAGGAAGTGTTAGAAATAATGGCTGCATATTCTGATGAAGCTGGTCTCAGATGAAATGAGCAATTCAGTGATCATGACGGAGTGAATGACTGGTAGTCATCATCAGGCTTGGGGAAAAGACAGCTGAAAAATCATTCCTGTAATTATGTTTTACAACTGCATTAGCTAAGTTCACCCACTGTTGGCTGCACAGGTCAACACAGAAGGGCCACACATCAAGGGTCACCTTGTTTCCCATGATATACAGATGTCAGGTATAAGTCACACTGATGGGCAGTGTTGGGAACGTTACTTTAAAAAAGTAATTAGTTATAGTTACTGATTACTTTGTCAAAAAAGTAACTCAGTTACTAACTGAGTTACAAGATCATAAAAGTAACTAATTACCAACAAAAATAACTACTTAGTTACTTTTTTCATTAAAGAATGCAAGAATTACTACAATAGTGAAATATAAATGAGTAATGACTGGAACATAATAAAATTTATGTCCAAAATGTTTTTATAAAGCTGAATAATTTAAATAAATAAGCACTTAACAGGAGGAACTACTAACAGGAACATTACACTAATCTAGACTATTAAAAGGTCACTGTGTGATATTTAACAAGACCCCAATCAGCTAAAATTTAAAATTGCAAATAGAAACACCTGTAAAGGTTCCCGAGCCTTTAAACGGTCTCTCAGTCTAGTTAAATTACAGAAATAAATGTAATTTTTCACAGTATTCTAATTTTTCCAGCTTCACATAATTGTGTGTTTTTAGCAGCATTTCTGTTGCTGGTAATCTAGTCATGGTTAAATAAATTAATAAATATCCTTTACAGTCAACTTCAGGGTTCATTTCAAGATCCTGGTTCTGGTCTATAGGGACTTACATGGACAAGCACCATAAGACGTTGATGATCTTCTTAGTCCCTACACCTCCAGCAGGTCCCTGAGGTCCAGTGGCCAAAGCCTACTGGTTGTGCAGCACCAGGCTAAAGACCAAAGGTGACAGGTCATTTTCTGCTGTGGCCCCCAGACTCTGGAACTCTCTCCCCCTGAGTCTGAGATCAGTGGACTCAGTCTCCTTTAAAAAGCAGCTGAAAACTCACCTGTTAGAAGCTTTGGTGTGACCTTCATCACCCTCTCCCTGTTCTGCTCTTATTCCACCTTTACCAGGACCCACTGATTTCCCTCTTTTGTATTCATTTCCTCTCTCCTTTTCCTTACATATTTGTATGGTAATTTTAATATTTTTTCTCATTTAAAAATATTCTTAATCATTTTTTTAAATGTTTATTTTTCTTTACTTTTTATTTCGTTTTTGTAAAGCGCCTAGTGATTTTTATCTTGAGAGGCGCTATATAAAAGATTGTTTTCTTTCTTTGTTTATTTTAACCACTGAACTACCATAGCTTATACAGAAACTGACTTGCCTAAGATGCTGTTGTAGACACATTTTGTCGGAGCGTGCGTGGGCAGAGTTTCACTTAAATGAAGCTTATTTCCGGGTAAAAATTCAGGCTGAGCTCAATAAAATAGAACTACAAACACCACCAAGGGCATTAGACTTCTATAATCTCAACCCCCCCAAGACTCTAAAGTATATAAGACACTGTCCAAAATCAGTCAGCTTTGACCAGAACTTCTGGTCCCAAACTTGTTTAAAAACTTTTAAAGTGATCAGACATTCCAATTTACAATTAATTCAGTAAAAAATTCTACACAGAGTACACTATACAGGTCATCTGATGTTCAAGATGGGGTTTGTGTCGTCTGACACCTGTACACACTAGGGGTTGAATGAACTAGTCGACTAGTCGACTAGTCAACCTCACTGCTCTGTAGCGACTTTGTATGCCTGTCATCCAGCCCCCCAATATTATTTGCACCTTAACCACTTCCACTACCACTTGACCGGAAAAGTGCGGCTTGCCAACTCCGGGTCAGGGGAGAGGTCCAACCTCAAGTGGAGCAGTTTAAGTATCTCGGGGTCTTGTTCACGAGTGAGGGTAGGAGGAATCGAGAGATCGACAGGCGGATTGGTTCAGCATCTGCAGTGATGTGGACGCTGAACCGATCTGTCGTGGTGAAGAGGGAGCTGAGCCAGAAAGCCAGGCTCTCGATTTACCGGTCGATCTACATCCCAATCCTCACCTATGGTCATGAGCTTTGGGTAATGACCGAAAGAACGAGATCGCGGATACAAGCGGCCAAAATGAGTTTCCTCCGTAGGGTGGCCGGGCTCAGCCTTAGAGATGGGGTGAGGAGCTCGGACATTCGGGAGGGACTCGGAGTAGAACCGCTGCTCCTCCGGATCGAAAGGAGCCAGTTGAGGTGGTTTGGGCATCTGGTCAGGATGCCTCCTGGATGCCTCCCCTGGGAGATGTTTCGGGCATGTCCTGCCGGCAGGAGGCCCCCGGGTCGACCCAGGACACGTTGGAGAGGTTACATCTCCAGTCTGGTCCGGGAACGCCTTGGGGTCCTGCCGGAGGAGCTGGTGGAGAAGGCCGGAGAGAGGACGGTCTGGAGCTCCCTAGTTGGGATGCTGCCCCCACGACCCGGACCCGGATAAGCGAAGGAAGACGACGACGACGACAACAACACTTCCACCAACAACATTCCACACAAACACGCACTTAGGGCCTTGAGAGTGAGCACATTCAACGGCATTTGGCAGGGGGATTTTTCAGCCTCATCCCGAGTGCCGGTGCCCACTTCTTATTTTAAACTGCACTTAGACACTGAGGGCTGTGGGTGCAAGTGGGGTGGTGTGGTGGGATCAGCTGGCGTAGGCCAGACGATGCCCGCACTGCCCGCTCACCACAGCCATGAACACACCACATCAACACGCACTAACACTATATTGGAGCAGGCAGAGGGAGACTAGGGGTCTTAGCACACCTCTGTTGTTGCTTGGCTTCCTGGGGCTGGAGGCTGGGAGGGAGATCTGGCCGTCTGGTTGGGGTCTGGGGTGGTGGGTTGCTTTGCTCAGCGTTGGGTGGGGGAGACTGCTCATCAGCACCCCAGCAGAAAGGGTGGAACTCTGGGAACCGGTATTGGTTGTACCCCATGTGCAGCAGTACCAGGACCAGAGTGAATAGGGTGTGTATGGGGAGCATGAGTGGGTGTCCAGCGTCCATTTTTGTAAGTCTTTGTTTGTATGTGTTTGTGCGAGCATGAGGGAGGGAGTGTATGACTGTATATGTCAGGTGGGGCCTTTGACTCCTCCCTTCTCCTGGGACTTCTTTTGATGCTATACATCTTCGTCTCCCCTCTCTCTGCCACACCTGGTGTGGAGTGAGGAGCCTTGGTCTGCCTGAGTGTTCGTGGCTCCCGGGTCAGGGGGTTTAAGATTTTGGGCGTCTGCCTGATCAATCCCAGTGGTTGCCTGGTAGAATCTGGGTCCCCGGCAGGGGTGGTCGCCCCTGGGTCCCCGGCAGGGGTGGTTGCCCCTGGGTCCCGGGTCGCTGGGTCCCAGGCTCGGCCGGCTGGGGGGTGGGAGGCTGCGGGCGAGCCTGTGGGCTTGCCGCTGATATCTCCAGGGACTCTGCCGGCTGCTGGTTGTGGCCCCCCGGGACAATCCTCTGCGCCTCTCGAGGGGGCAGGTCTTTTCTGGTCACAGTCTCCTTTGGGTCCCTGTGCTCTGGGGCAGCTCCTGGATCTCTGGAACTTGGAGCTCCCTCCATCTCCTACACATCTTTGGGGGGCAGATCTATGGCCGTCACACTCTATTGGATGCTCCTATAGAGAAACCTTACATATACAAGTGCATGTACATACACAGGTGCTCACATGGTGCTCTCATAAGTACGGACTTGGGCACGTTCAACACATGTCTTAAGGCTGTGGCTGGCACTAAATGCACTGTGAATTATTATCATGTGATTGTTCAGTAAAATAATGTTGATTTTATATTTCTTCATCAAGTTGACACAGTGATTGCTTGCTCCTGTTGTACAGTTGTGTGTCCCTTTTCTGCAGGTTTAGAAGCAGACTCTTGTTCATCATTGATTGTTTATTTTGTCCTTTTCCATCAGGACTTGGTACCTACACATGGTGCCAAAGCTACCAGTACCTGGTTTAAGGACAATGGCATCCCTGTTCTTGATTGGCCAGCAAACTCACCTGACGTTAACCCCATAAAACATCTACGGGGTATTGTGAAGAGTAAGATGCAATACGCCAGACCCAACAATCCAGAAGAGGACCACTATCAGAGCAACATGGGCTCTAATAACACCTGAGCAGTGCCACAGACTGATGGACTCCATGCCTCACCACATTGCTGCAGTAATCCAGGCCAACGAAGCCTAAACTAAATATTGGTGAAGTATATGCTCATACTTTTCATGTTCATACTTTTCAGTTGTCCACACTCATTGCCCTATCATTGTTCTTTTTGCTGATGGACATGATTCCAGAATCCTACAGCCACAGTCACCTCCACAGTTAAATCCAAAAATATAGAAAAGGACATTTTATCTATGGACCTTCCGTGAAGTGACTCATGAATTATAATTTTATCTTATCTCAAGGAGAATGAAAACGTGACAGTAAAACTTAACTTTGAGTGAAAGTTTAAATTCTGTCTATGGAAGGCAAAGACCCCAATTTCAATAATGGTATCAATATTGCAAGATTGTGAGCTGGTTTATGCATGTTGCCATCAGTGATGCCTGGCAGGATCGCCTGCATTATTCAAGGGCTCCAACAAGCACTAGACTCTGCCATTATCTATTTAAATCTGAGCACAAGCTTGTCCCACTGAAAGTGTGTACTCACTGCCACCTGCCCTGCTTACAAGAGTGGAAGAGGGCTGAAGAGAGGAGGCAAGGGACATCTCCATGCACAAAGAGGCGGGAATAGGAAAAGTACTGGAATAGCAGAAAGGTTTTTACTGACAGAAGGTAAGGAGCTGGGAAAATAGAGGTCAGGTGGAGGTAAGGACTGTGTTGGAAGAAGAAATAAGCATGACAGCTAGTAAGCTAGAGAGGACCAACAATTGAGGGGAAATAAAAAATAGCAGACCAATACATTGTGGGTAAAAGTGGATCACATTAGAGTGGAAGATAAGGTGATTGGACTGGAGGTAATGAAATAAGAAAAGAATGAAGGAAATAGTTTAAAAAGAAATAACGGAACTAAAGCTAAAAGTCAAGGTAATTGAAGAAAAATGCAGAAAGCAAGAGTGGATGACGTATAAATGCAATGGTGACTGTAAGAACTCAAACAGCATTTAATCATTTTAAGAACTAGCCAGAGTAAAACAAAATCAAAAACCAGTGGATGTAGTGTGTAAACACTACTTCTCTTCATCATCTTCTCTTTTTGCCCCTTTCCTCCTGTCATCCATTTATCTAATTACTGCCACCCTTCAGTCTGAGTCATCCAGGTGATTGCTCATTCCCCCCATTAGGCTATCATCCCAGCCTTCTTTATTCAGCCCTCTCTTCAACCTCGTCCTCCCCGTTCTGCGATCATCTTCAGATAAAACACATCTTTATCACTACCGAACCACAAGCCAGTAACTGTAGACTCAATGGACTTTGAGTCACATTAATCATTTCACCTTAAGCCATGTTATAAATGATGCTTTTTCCATATTTTGCCATATCACAGAGATCCACCACTCAAGTGCTTTTCTGTGAATGAAGCAAACACTCTTTCTGCTGTAGCTGTATTATATAGAACAAATCTACCTTTGCTTTTGTAAGCTTTAAATAAATAAAAAACATCAGAATGTGGAGGTTTTACTGGTTGACCCATTCCCCCCAACAAAACCCTTTACAGTATATTGAGAGGTATGACTCAATAAGCATGACAAAGATGTGCTATGAGGTTGGAATAAAATAATAGTTGCTGTTTGACTAGTTTAATAAACAAAGAAGAAATACTCTTAAGGAGATTCAAACGAAGACAATCTGACCTTTTGAAGACATGTTGCTCCTTATCCAAGAAGCTTGTATCCTTTCAAACAAAGAAGTGTTAAGTGCCAAGGTTTTAAACCATAATGAGACCTTGGTTCAGCGGTACTCAATAGGTGGCCCATGAGCCCTCTCTTTGTGGCCCCTGAACCCCACGCACACACCCCACCCCTGAAGGCCTACCGAGAGGTGAAGGATAGAGCTGAGGAAAATAATCAAATAATCAATGCATCGAGATGCGGGCATAAAAAAGTCTGCATCATAGGAGAGTACCATAATCAATTATAGTGGAATGTAGTTTTGTTATTTTAACGGTTGCTCAAGCGTAGCATCCTGATCTGTCAGAATGGGTGTTCTCCACATTTCCCGGGTAGGAAACTTTGGTCCGCCTTTGTGTGGTACTACAGGGCTGAGCGCTGGAATTGTGACCTGAGACCGAACCTGAACTGAATCAGCCCGACCGGTTCTGTTGGATTTGGCTGTAATTAAGTCAATAGAGGGTAAATTGGATTAAATAAATTGCTTAAGAGCTATTTATTTCTATTCTCATTACTTTGAGACCAATAGGGCTGCATGGTGGCGCAGTGGTTAGCACTGTTGCCTCGCAGCACGAAGGTCGCAGGTTCGAAACTCGGCTGTGGCCTTTCTGCGTGGAGTTGCGTGTTCTCCCCATGCATGTGTGGGTTTCCTCCGGGTACTCCGGTTTCCCCCACAGATCACAACATGCCCTACAGGTTATAGATTGTAAGTCGCTTTGGATAAAAGCGTCTGCTAAGTGAATAAACATAAACAAACGCACAACATAATAGCTGTGATAATCTCTTAATTATAGAATATCACCTGCTTGGTCTTTAAGATGATTAGACAGAAGATTCTAAGACTTTTTCTTTATTCAGGGACTGTAAACACTTCGTTTATGATTCAAGAGCCAGTCAGGTTTGCGAACAGATAATAATTTATTTTACAAACAATTTAAGACTTGAGAAATGGTTTGAACTATTATTTACTGTGAGTGGATGCCAACTAAGAGATGGGTGTCTGGAACTAGGTGTGAATATAGTATTTCAGAGTCAAAATCTCCGCATCTCAGAGAGAGGTGAGTTCTGGAAATAAATTATTTGGTTTGCAGCTAAGCTATGAGCTATTATTACCAAACTGCATACAGACGCTATCACTGTGTTCTACGTACCCAAGTGGAGACGCCCTTGCATATCCGAAATGTCAGGGGGTTGGAGACCCCGGGTACAGAAGTCCGTAGACTAACTCCTAGTACGACCAGGTCGGTCCAGGATCGCTCCAGGTAACACAGGTGGACTGGATGAAACCAGAGCGTCTCAAAATGAACTCTGAAGGCATTTGCAAAATCAGCTTGGTTCTGCAGGAAAAATATCTCGTTGTCCTCGGCTTTGCAGGTGCAAAGGTTTAAGGGTTTTGACAGGGTGTCAAACTCCTTCCTTAGAGTTAGAGATCTGCTAAGAGGTGGCCGGCCCCCGCTTGCTCTCCGAATTCTCGTTCTGTCGGATGTTCGGACTGAACAGCGGAGAAGCAGAGCGGCTGGCTTATATAGCCTGCTGTTTATCCATTACCAAATTTATCAAGAATTCTCAGAACGCACACTCTGTGATGCAGAGCCGCTGAGTCTGTGAAACAAGGTTCGTTTATGTGTCATGTCTTTTTCTTAGCCTTACTCTGTCCCCAAGTGTGATGACCTAATCCAGTAAACATACTTAGTATCATTGAAACAGATTCATGAAACATTTCATCATTTATAATTATACATGGCAATATTTAGTGATTATTAACTGTAAGATCTTCTTTTCTTCAAGGATTATTCTGAAATATAAAATGATTACTTATGAAATCTTCTTTTCTTCTGGGAATAAAAGTTTATTTTAGGAGTTCTCTTGTGAGGAACCTTGGGGAAAGGAATGCTACTGTTCATCTTTATTATCTGATGAAGCTTCAGTTCAGCTGATGAAGTCATCTGATTAAAGAGCCTGTGTGCGGACATTCCATCAGTGTTGGGAACGTTACTTTAAAAAAGTAATTAGTTATAGTTACTGATTACTTTGTCAAAAAAGTAACTCAGTTACTAACTGAGTTACAAGATTATAAAATTAACTAATTACCAAGAAAAATAACTACTTAGTAACTTTTTTCATTAAAGCATGCAAGAATTACTATACAACAGTGAAATATAAATGACTGATGACTGGAACATACTAAAATGTATGTCCAAATGTTTTTATAAACCTGAATAATTTAAATAAATAAGCACTTAGCAGGAGGAACTACTAACAGGGGCATTACACTTATCTAGACTATTAAAAGGTCACTGTGTGATATTTAACAAGACCCCAATCAGCTAAAATTTAAAATTGCAAATAGAAACACCTGTAAAGGTTCCCGAGCCTTTAAATGGTCTCTCAGTCTAGTTAAATTACAGAAATAAATGTAATTTTGCAAAGTATTTTAATTTTTCCAGCTTCCATATCGCCATGACTGTTGCTGTAGTTTAAAAAACCTTACAGTAAAATGTTACCTATGGAGCAGAAAGCATGTGACCTCGGTGTGACTCCTCAGACTTGGATGGTCCTTCAGTAATTCTATCAAGAGAATGCCACGCCGATGTTAATTTTCTGGCGTTGTGCTTTCCAGATCTGCTCGGGGTCCTGCGCCTGCTGATGACATCATCATACTATGGCAATACCACTCGGTCAAAATATATGACATCTCTTTTTTTTATTCTGTTCTGTCACACACGTTTTGGAAAGAGTTTAGCAGCTGTGCTGTTAAATTTGTGTTTCTTACTGCCTAAGTATTTTTGAACGTGGTAACATAACTTCCGTTAGTTGTACGTCCAGCCAATCCTCTAGTGTGACGTCATCGGCAGGCTAAGGACCCCGAGCCGGTCAGAAGGAAACATGGCGTCTAACATGGCGGCCCCCAAAGTTGCTAGACCCCGCACCCTATGTGCTGTAGACTCAAACTAAGGGTTTGTCTTGAAGGAATGGGCTCCCTGAATCTCCATATTTTAACTCTAGACTTCTGCGCAGGGTAATGGCTGGCAAGAGAAGCAAGAAATGGCAAAAGTTTGGCAAAAATCTATACTTATAATTAGTTCTCCGCAGAACCCCACATCAAACAACCTTAAATGTAGGGTGCAACTGTTCCACAGTGCATGAAAGTTCAGACTGATTTCATGCAAACAGGAACATTTATGTGATTTTCTTGAATTGATGCACTTTAAGACAGTCATGGTATGTAATTCTATGTTTTGAAAAATAAGTGTTATTTTATGCTATTATGATGGAAACAGCGGGATATATATCTTGTTAGACACAAAAACTAAATAGGAGCTGAAGAAAAATAATATGCTTTTTTCAACCGTGTGCAAACTGGCTAAAATGTTTCTTCTGTTCCCAGCTGTCATGGCAAACGCTACAAAGAATGTTTGTATTTCCTCTTGACAATCGCTACAGAACATTCAGCAGAGATGGAGTGTGAACACAGATCTCTGGGGCAGGGAAGCGTCAGGCACATAAAAACCACAGGACGGAAGTAGGATTTATTCTGTTCTAGTTTAAAAACGTACACACAGGATCTAGGAATGAAGTCTTGTTTTGTACTTCTGTGCAACCTGAACTCTGACACTTCCAGTGTAACGAATGGTAACGAGTCAAGGGCATCTGTCTTCCGTCAATTCATCAATCTTGGAGGAAGGCGAAATTGAAAACACACTCATCCATTAAAACATGCCCGTTATCAATATGTGAATGAAAATATGCTAATGTGTTTCCGTTCCAGAAGCACTTGAACTACAGTCCTCTGATTTTAGCGTGAAAGGCTATGTGATCGTTCTGCCTCAGTTCTCCGTGCAGCCTGTAATCACTGCAGCATTTGTTAATTTATTCTGTCAGTCAGCCAGAAATGAAGAGGGTCCAGCTGATGCCCAACACTCACCCACCCTTCATCTCCCCTGAGCCCTAACAAACACACTTTTCAACAAGCTCTCAAGTAAACAATAATGCAACCAAACCCAGACAGCCCCGGTGTGCACAGAAACACGCACACATATATGCGAAAAGGCCACCTTGCCTGGCCAGAGATGGGGAATGGATTTAGGCTTGGGGCTTGCTAGGGTGGAAAGGGGAACAATTTCATGCCCAAGTGCATCAGACTAGAGTACACTGGGTACATGAGCAAACATTTTTCCACCCAGATAAGTTACAGCAATTACACTCGCCTCTTTAACCTTGGTACTCGCCTGCAAGCTCTTTTTTAGGTCCTGTCCGAAAGCCAGTTTCATTGCAGCTTACAATGGAGCGCAGGGGGTTGGCCAAGTCTGTTTCTCTCTATTGCATCATCTCAGGCATGATAAGTGGTCATAAGATCTACTAGTGTGTCCTGTATTAATATTATTGGAGAGTTTTGATTAAGCCTTGCAATAACAACATCAGGTGTGAATAAATATGCACCATCGGGAGGGAAAAGTGTCAAGTGCTATCACGCCAATAAGTGTAGTAAGCAGTGGCATCAATGGCATGTGTATGGGTGGGATATGAGTCAGTATGAGGTGACCCACTCCTTCATTCTAGGATGAGGCCTGAAATGTTTACTAGTTTTTCTGCTGCCAAAACATTTTCCTGCAAATGGTTTCAACATTTAACTAAACTGTAGACATATTGGGTTGTATTAAGTCCAGCTGGAACGATTTCTCCCCTTCTTCCCATCTCACCAGCTCACACCAGAATCTCAGTTTGCATCAAGTTGCTACGATTTCCTGTCAAGTTTTTCTTATGAATCACAAAAGTTGCATTGACTTTTGTAATTTTCACACTCTGTTTTGTGCATAAGCAAGTTTTATAAACGAAGCCCCTATAGTTATTCATCATTGGCATTAGTTTTCTGCATACTGCAACAGCTGGTTCATTCTGATTGGTTGGAAAGTCACGGAACTAAGGCCAAGTCCTAATAATAATAATAATTAGAAAATTCATGAAAACATTTTAAAAGGGGGCCTGCCACCTTGCACAATGAGATTTTTTTTGCAATGCACAGTCAGAACACACACACACACACACAGTCAGAACTAGGGGTGTCCCGATACAACTTTTTCACTTCCGATACGATACCGATTTTGCAGTCTTCAGTATGGGCCGATACCGATATCAATCCGATACGATATCAGCACAAATCATGCATACTTTTACCTATTTTGTAGTGTGGAATTTATGAAAGGCTTGCTCAAGTGATATTACTCAATTGGAGAACAAGGGCCAATAACAGTAAGTATGAAAAAAAGACAATTATTTTTTAACCACTGGTTGCAAAAATGTGAACTTTAACGGACTGCTTATATCGGAGATTCTTGATGCCATCCAATATAATCCGATGCACTGTTATTTGATCGTTATCGAATGATTTTCGATATCAATACTGGAACGGGACCTCCCTAGTCAGAACACACACGCACGCACACAGAAAGCACACACACACAATAAACAAACAAACAAACAAACAAACAAATTAATTAATGTTGGGGTAATCACCCCAACATTATGATATACCACACTTCCCACGGCCAAGCAGACAGATTGAGAAATTATCACACATGTAATGAACAATTTTTAAAACGTTTTTGCTAATAACGTCGCCGTGGTATATCACAATAGCACACCTCCCACGGTCAAGCTGGTCGTTTAAATGTAAAATTTGTGGGGGGGCACGCCACTGTCCAACCGCAGAAGAAGATTGAAGATAACGAACCTTCTGATGAACACACTAAGGTACACGCCAGAATGGCCCCAACAGCACACTGTTCATTATCCACAGCTGTAGCTATATTTTGAACAAATTTCATCACGGCTAAAGATGTTGATCGGTTTCTCCGAAACGCATAATAATGATCACTCAACAAATCATTTTTCACAATAAAAATATCTAATCCATTAATGAACATTTTTCAAAGAGTAAGTTTAGGTAATATTGACACAGGTCAGTAATTTGTAATTTATCGCGTATCTCCATCCTTATAAATCAACTTAGCCATTTTCATCTTATCAGGAAAATTACCCGTTTTAAATGATTAATTGCACATGAATGTTTTGATGACATAATTAATTACTTCCTTCATTTGTGACATGTCCATTGAATTAACATCTGATGATTTACTTTGAAACTTTTGAGTTACTTCCCAAACATCACTTTCACTACCCCCCCCCCCCCCCCCCCCCCCCCCCTCCCCCAATTAACACTGAGTTTTTTATATTAACGCACATATCAATTTTATTATCTGATTTCCTGATTTCACTTGCTAGTTTTGGGCCTACAGTATACTAGCAAAATAATCATTAAACTCATTAGTGGTAGCCTCAGGACTTTTAATAATTGGGAACCTCCCATTTTACTCGGTGGGATAACCTTGCTAATTACTAATATTATTGCCTTTTTTTGTTGGCATCATGGTGGAGCCTGGAAGTAAAAGTTAAAGAATTATATCTTGTGAGGTGAAGCAAAGAGATAAAACCAAAGTGGACATTGGTGTGGCCAGGGTTTAAATTACGGGGGAGCTAAAGGGAGTCTGGCTCCCCTGAAAGGGTGATGGGCTGCCCTAGAAGTTCTCATCTTACACATCCATGGGGAGCCCAAAAAGATCCTGTTTCAACCTATAGTAAAATCTTCATATGGGCTCTCAGAGTTCCGGGAATTGTTTTTTTCCTGGGCGTGGCCTACACTCATTTGAGGAAGCTAAGGAGGTTATGAAATCACAGACTTATGGTGACTTGGCTTTGTTGCTTCTGGACATTTAAGTAATAATATTTTTTGTCCAACAGTGTGGATGTGTTTTATTTGTGGCTAATTTAGTAAGACTAGCTGCAGCAGGCTGCTGCAGGGTTGTTTATGACAGTTGTAATTCCACTTTCAACCAGTTGTTATGAATCAAAAGGGTCAATTTTCACCATCTATTTGGCACAGCATAACCTGTGTCAAACCCTTATGGTTTACTCATGTGTCTCTGTTAATTGCTCCCACCTGCCTCTCGTTTTCCAGCCACCCAAGTTCCCAACCCTCTTGTATTTAAACCCCTTCAGTTCTTTGTCTCGTGTTGGATCATTGTTTCTGTGTCAGCATGTGTTAACATTAAAGCCTTTACCGTCCCTGTCTGCCTGCCTTCTTCACCCGTGTTTGGTTCCTTACCTCCGCCTCGTGCTCCAGCACATCTGACAACCTGTCATACACGCCAGAGCTGCAAAGTCAAGGTTGCACCAGCTGGAGGGTCCAGACGCACAAATCAACCTTTTGCTCATTTATTGTTCTTCAACGCAGACAAAATAAACTGTCAAGGTCTCCCGCAAAAGCCCTTATATCTCTGCATAAAAGTCAGACTGCTGGATTCCTCACTCTGAATAAAAATGTGAATCTACACGAATCCTACAAGGTTTTACAACTTATATGTTAATTAATCATATGGCTGAATGAATGAGATGTTTAAATGAAATGTTTGAATAATCTGTGCTTAAATCAATGAAGTTTAAATGAATGTTGCTCTTACAATGATCCATTGCAGATCTTATGATCAGTATGTGTTTGATTTAACAAGTTAATCATCGTCTACATTCATACACATCTTCATAAGATACAAATTAAGCTTAAGATTCACCTCACATAAGTGTTTTAAACCGTTCTTGTTCAGTGTTAAAAACATCTTTGTATCTGAGGACGTGGCTTTCTGAGGGATGTTGGTAAATACTCAGAAATGTGTCAAATTCTGATTGGACAAACTTGGCCAGAAATCATAACAAAGCAGTTTAATAAAATAAGAATTACTTCCCGAGTAATTCAGTTTCTAGCGGAGTTCCAAACTGGCCGATTCGGAACAAGCATCCTTGAGACATCTCTTTTGACATAGAGTCAAAACCCTGTTTGCACGTTGCAGGCTGATACAGCCAGACGGCTCCCTAAGAGCCCAAATCCACTTTGGATGCAAACAAGCCTTCCAGCTACTGTTGTGACCTGGAGACATCTCAAGACTGGACGGGTCATATCGGAGCTAAGCTTCTGGCTCCCGGTGCCGTGAGGTCCACCCAACTTCTGACAGTCCGGATCTGCTGGGGTCTCCGCCAGGGTTTGTAGGCACAACAGATTACGTCTGATACTGTTTTATTAATAATCAACTCTCTAGTTTATAGCAGACAACACCCAGATCTCACAATTTCTTTCAGGTACAAAGGTTCTGATAAACATATTGCTTACATCAAACCACCTACATATCACATTTCATCACCGCATATCCACTCCATCACATCTCATTATTCATATCTTGTCATGTATCATTAGTTTAGAAAAGAATAAAATTCCTTTTTAACTATATACCTGACTCTGTCTGAATAAATACGAAGTGTGTGTCCCTGAACAAGTTAAAGTAACTGTAATCTTCTGATTAAACTTCAAAGATCAGTCAAGTTGATCTTTCATATTTTTATGAAATTATCACACCTTATTGGTCATAATTAATTTACAGTCGTCACGCTATAAAGTGTGACCGCTACACAGTTGGACAGAGAAGCTGGAGTCTTACTTTAAAAATCTTCACAGCAAGAATAAACATGTTTGCAGCCTGGAACAAAAACATTTTAGGTTTAAAAGGCAAAAATTACAATCATGACAACTCTGAGGGGGTAAAAAATGTTTTACTCGTC
>SSNQ01034524.1:530526-544845 GCA_006942095.1 Nothobranchius kuhntae | reverse complement strand
GCTCTTTAACCAACAAAGCGATTTCTGTCACGCTGGCAAAATTGCTCCGACACAACAAAACGACACCTGCAGAACAAAGCTGATGCTACAAGATTCCTTAAGAATCTGCAGATGCAAACCAATTCCACCTATGTGCCTGCGGCATCTCTAGGACCGGAACGAGTCGGTACCATCGGTCTTCCCTACCGGACCCAGTACCCTGAGGCTGTTCAACATCCTCCTCTGACACCCGGATCCACGACGAGGGTCGCCTGACGGTGAGGTAGAATACAGATTGCGTCTGAATGCTCTTTAATAAGAACAACTTAGCTTATTGACAAAACCAAATTCTTTCTCCACCCAGAACGCGTCCTGAGCAAATCCTCATTGACTCCCATGTTAAAAATACCAATTTCACAGCAGAAATAAACATGTTTACAGTCTGGTACCAAAACATGTTTTTTGTTTAAATGATCTAGTTTACACTCATGACAACTCTGAGGGGGGTGAATTTTTTTCTCACTCTTTTGTTTAAGTGTATTAAAAGCCTAAAATTCTGTATAATTAATGAGCCTCAGACCCACGTGACCACAGAGCTAGCTCCGTGGAAAGGCCTCAGTAGAGCCTCGGTCTGGCTTGGAAACTGTTCCGGGATTTTGAGTCTCTGTGTTTGTGTATTCTTGTTTGGATATTATTTGTGCAATTGTTGGACAAAATGACTTGCTGTGGCACTAATTGCACTAATAGAGCATCCAAGGAGTCTCCACTTCACTTTTTCGGTAAGTAAAATTATATCTATGTATTTTAGGTCACTGCCGAGCTGAGCTTAGATTTTAACGTGTACAGTTTAACCATGAAATTTAAATGTAATAGGGTAAACCCCAGTGCATTTAACATAATGCTGCACTTTAGAAAATGGGTTGAAATATAACATGTTGGTGGAGCTGGGTTCCGACTATCGGCTTGTGGAGCTCTCGGGAGACCTCTGTTTTCCACCCGTTCTCGCCTCCCCGCAGCCTGGCGCATCTCTGTCTGATCGCGCCTTCTGTGTGCTGCGCAGGCTGCCGGCTGGGTCTCCCGGCAGCTCGGTGCATCTCTGTCTGATCGCGGCTCCTGCGGGCTGACGGCTTGTGGAGCTCTGGGATGGAAACCTTTCCACCCGGTTCTTCCCAGCGGCAGCTCTGCGCATCTCAGATCGCAGCGGCGCTTGTCTACTTACTGTGTTGCTGCTGGCTAGTGGAGCTCTCGGAGACCTCTGTGTTCCACCCAGTTTTACCCAGCGGTCAGCCCGGCGTATCTCTGTCTCAGAAGCTCTGGTGTTGTGCACAGTTAACTCCAGTTGTAGCTTAAAAAGCAGCTAAATAAAATCCATCAGCATGGTTAATGCATGTAGAGCTGTAGGCTGCACGAGTAGAAAAAAATGACATAGTTTTACAGCTAATAAAATTTACTGAAGGCAGTGGTTAACGGCCAATTCTAGTGGATAAACTACCCACATCATGGCAGACAGTCTCATGACCGAATAAAAAAGTAAAACATCTGCCCCACTTAATGACTTACCATGAATTCTCTAATACAGGCCGGTATTCAATTAAAGGCCATGTCTCCAATTTTGGCCGGTGTCGGAGTCAGCAGAGGTGAATAATGGCCGGTCTCTTATTGGCCATGTCTCCAATTTTGGCCGGTGTCGGAGTCAGCAGAGGTGAATAATGGCCGGTCTCTTATTGTGGCCGGGTGGAACGTGGTAATAAGCAAGTATGAGCATCTCAGTGGCAGGGTTATAATCCCCAAATCAACCAGCAGGTGGCAGTAGAGGTCCACACTGACCTTTATTAGGCTTTTTCTTCAACGCTTTGTAACGCTACAGACACGATCCTCTATCACACTCCTACCACACAGAGTCACGGTGTCAGTTAACCATGCTAATTCAACCCGCTCCACAGAACACACATCACCTTCCCTGTGGCTTACATAACACTCACACAACACGCAAATCAACACATAGGAACTAGCAGAACAATAGGAAACACATATAACACAATACCCAGAATGCACCTGGCTTACAACCCCAGCCAGGTCATTACACTATCAAGTTCAAAGAGAACGTGCTGATTATGCTGCAGAACACTCTGGAGAGCAGCAGTAGGGGGTGTATGAACTAGTCAACTTCACTATACAGTAATCCCTCGCTACTTCGCGGTTCGTTCATCGCGGATTCGCTGCTTCGCGGATGTTTTCTTTGGAGCATTTTTCAGGGGGAATTCGCAGATTCGCGGTATTTTTCACTGATTTGCGGTATTTTTCTATGCGAAATATCAAGAAATTCTTGTTTTTTTCATCAATTTCATCATAAAATGCACTTTTTGTAATAAAACTAAAAAAAACAAAGTAAAACATTTTTTTTTCTTGAGTTTTACCCACAAAAAGAGAATGTGATCATACGATAATTCAATAGGGAGCGTGGTTTCACAGACGCGGAAGTGAGAGCGTCGGTGAAACGCCGGCTGATCTAGGAAACCCCCGAGCGTTCGAGCGTCAACGAAGTGACACGGAAATGCCGGGCTTTCCAGAAGTAAGATAACTTACTATGAGCTGATAGTTCGTTGGATTGATCGGTAGGTTGGAAACTCTGATCATGAATCTGAAGAAACGATCACTGAGTGGTGAGCTGGAAAGGCGACTTCCGTTTATAGCCGCGGTTTGTGACGTAGGTGCGACGTGGAGGGAATCCCCGCGACCGTAGGTACTGACACGCGATCGTTCATGTCGGTTCATTTCCTTTAATGTTTTCTATCTTTTATTTGCGCCTGATGTNAGATTCATCTGTGAAGAGAACACCTCTCCAACGTGCCAGACGCCATCAAATGTGAGCATTTACCCACTCAAGTCTGTTACGGCGATAAGCTGGAGTCAGGTCAAGACCCGATGAGGACGATGAGCATGCAGTTGAGCTTCCCTGAGACGGTTTGTGACAGTTTGTGCAGAATTTGTTTGGTTATGCAAACAAATTGTTTCAGCAGCTGTCTGAGTGGCTGGTCTCAGACAATCTTGGGAGGTGAACCTGCTGGATGTGGAGGTCCTGGGCTGGTGTGGCTACACGTCGTCTGCGGTTGTGAGGCCGGTTGGATATACTGCCATATTCTCTGAAATGTCTTTGGAGACAGCTTATGGTGGAGAAATGAACAATCAATGCACAAGCAACAGATCTGGTTGACATTCCTGCTGTCAGCATGCCAATTGCACGCTCTCTCAATGCTTGTGGCATCTGTGGCATTTTGCTGTGAGACAAAACAGCACATTCCAGGGTGGCCTTTTATTGTGGGCAATATAAGGTACGCCTGTGCACTACTCATGATGTCGGATCAGCATCTTGATGTGGCACACCTGTGAGGTGGGATGGATTATCTCAGCAAAGCAAAAGTGCTCACTATCACACAATTAGACTGATTTGTGAACAATGAGAGAAATGGTAATATTGTGTATCTGGAATGAATTTTAGATCTTTAAGTCCATCTCATGAAAAATTGGAGCAGGAGCAAAGGTGATGCGTTTATATTTTTGTTGACTGTATATAATAAATAATAGGGTGTATGTCGATGGGTAAAACCCAGTGCATTTAACATTATGCTGCATTTCTGAAAATGGGTTGAAATATGACATGTTGGTGGAGCTCTCGGAGGGAGACTTCTGTGTTCCATCCTTCCACCCGGTTCTCCCCAGCAGTCAGCCCAGTGTTGGTACAGACACCGGCGCATCTCTGACCTCTGCGGCGCCTGTCTGCTGTGCGGGCTGACCGCTGGGGAGCTCTCGGACTCGGAGAGAGACCTGAAATACTGCAGCTTGGTGATTTGGTTGATAGTGCTTAATGTTAGTCTCCATTAGTCTGTATGCCATCAGATAAACTCGCTCGTTTTTTTATTTTTTGCATATTTGTAAAATAGTGGTGGTGGGGAGTGACTAAATAACCAATTTGTCCACAAAGAGCCACAACCGGGTGCCCTGTTCTCATGGGAACTAGTGCTGTTTAATAAAATGGAAATTTGTTAATAAAATTGATTATTAAAACATTCATATCCTATCCAATAAGGCGATAGACTCAAGTGTTTGGTTTTATATTTTTTTAATAAAGTATGCATTTTGTATTACTCTTTATCCTAACTGTGGACCTTTTACTACAGGCCATGATAAGCTATTAAGTATTTTAAACCCATATGCTTAAGTAGTTCTTTGTATGAAGTTTTCCTCTAGGTGATCCAGAGAGGCTTGACCTTTGGGTAAGCAACCAAAGAAGAGAGTGCTGGACTCCCAAATCACACTCCCGCTTGTGCAGTGAACACTTTGAGAGTCATCACTTCACCACGGACTCCAGGGTACAAACACATTACTTCATATTTTGGTTAAGATTGAAAAAATTGAAGCATTAGCTGTATAACATACAGATGTTACATTGCTGTGTAACAAAATAAAATTTTCCCCTCCCTTGAACTGTCTGTGACTAGGGCTGTTTAGATGGGGAAACAACCACGTTATTTATTTCCATATAACTCTATGGATATTTATTCTGATAAACAAATTAATTTTTTGTCAGTCTTTAATGTGTAACTTTATGTATTGGGATGAATGAAAAATATTCATTTTAAACTAAAACGTTAGGCATTTGTAACGTCACGTAATGGCCTGGTTTTAAGACTCACAGGTCAGATACACAGCCTGGGTCACCTTGCCCTGGCTACTACTCCAATCTGCAATAAAGTAGGAGACTTAAAGTCTACTACCAGTCCTTTAATGTATGCAGCTTTCTGCTTTTCTGACTGCTATTCCATCCACAGCAAGAAGAGGACATTTCAATATTTTAAAAAAGCATTTAAATAAACTCTTTTTACTGCTAATCATCAAGGTTCCTTATAACTGTGTTTAATTGCTGAAATAAATTATTATTCTTTGGTTAATAATTATTTATGATAATCAGTAATGTTTAACAGTGACAAGTAATCATGTGCACTTTTACACTGAAACACAGGTCACAGTAACTAAGTTAAAGGTAACTTGCTCTCCCATGACTTTTCCCATAACACCAGAACCTTCTATCTTTAGGGAGGTGTGTTTCTGAGGGTTTGTTAAATCTTCCTTCTACATGTCAAAACCTGATTCGTTGGAAATGATAATAGCCATCTTTTAAAACAGAACTCTCGTCAGTTGCGAGTGAGTTCTAGAGAAGTTGGGACGGCCGCCCAACGCTCTTTAACCAACAAAGCGATTTCTGTCACGCTGGCAAAATTGCTCCGACACAACAAAACGACACCTGCAGAACAAAGCTGATGCTACAAGATTCCTTAAGAATCTGCAGATGCAAACCAATTCCACCTGTGTGCCTGCGGCATCTCTAGGACCGGAACGAGTCGGTACCATCGGTCTTCCCTACCGGACCCAGTACCCTGAGGCTGTTCAACATCCTCCTCTGACGCCCGGATCCACGACGAGGGTCGCCTGACGGTGAGGTAGAATACAGATTGCGTCTGAATGCTCTTTAATAAGAACAACTTAGCTTATTGACAAAACCAAATTCTTTCTCCACCCAGAACGCGTCCTGAGCAAATCCTCATTGACTCCCATGTTAAAAATACCAATTTCACAGCAGAAATAAACATGTTTACAGTCTGGTACCAAAACATGTTTTTTGTTTAAATGATCTAGTTTACACTCATGACAACTCTGAGGGGGGGGGAATTTTTTTCTCACTCTTCTGTTTAAGTGTATTAAAAGCCTAAAATTCTGTATAATTAATGAGCATCAGACCCACGTGACCATAGAGCTAGCTCCGTGGAAAGGCCTCAGTCTGAGCCTCGGTCTGGCTTGGAAACTGTTCCGGGATTTTGAGTCTCTGTGTTTGTGTATTCTTGTTTGGATATTATTTGTGCAATTGTTGGACAAAATGACTTGCTGTGGCACTAATTGCACTAATAGAGCATCCAAGGAGTCTCCACTTCACTTTTTTCGGTAAGTAAAATTATATTTATGTATTTTAGATCACTGCTGAGCTGAGCTTAGATTTTAACGTGTACAGTTTAACCATGAAATTTAAATGTAATAGGGTAAAAGCCAGTGCATTTAACATAATGCTGCACTTTAGAAAATGGGTTGAAATATAACATGTTGGTGGAGCTGGGTTCCGACTATCGGCTTGTGGAGCTCTCGGGAGACCGCTGTTTTCCACCCGTTCTCGCCTCCCCGCAGCCTGGCGCATCTCTGTCTGATCGCGGCTTCTGTGCGCTGCGCGGGCTGCCGGCTGGGTCTCCCGGCAGCTCGGTGCATCTCTGTCTGATCGCGGCTCCTGCGGGCTGACGGCTTGTGGAGCTCTGGGATGGAAACCTTTCCACCCGGTTCTCCCCAGCGGCAGCTCTGCGCATCTCAGATCGCAACGGCGCTTGTCTGCTGTGTTGCTGCTGGCTAGTGGAGCTCTCGGAGACCTCTGTGTTCCACCCAGTTTTACCCAGCGGTCAGCCCGGCGTATCTCTGTCTCAGAAGCTCAGTTAACTCCAGTTGTAGCTTAAAAAGCAGCTAAATAAAATCCATCAGCATGGTTAATGCATGTAGAGCTGTAGGCTGCACGAGTAGAAAAAAATGACATAGTTCAAATTTACAAGTTTACAGCTAATAAAATTTACTGAAGGCAGTGGTTAACGGCCAATTCTAGTGGATAAACTACCCACATCATGGCAGACAGTCTCATGACCGAATAAAAAAGTAAAACATCTGCCCCACTTAATGACTTATGTGCTACGTGTCATGGCGATCGTTCAGCGCTAACCCATAAAACATCGAAGACAACCAGTTACTCCTTTGTTTGTTCAGCTGTGAGAAGTGTAGGTGGCCGGTTCTGAAGACTGTCGTCTCACAGCTAGCCAGCTATTCCAATCGGATCTGGAAGCTTTGTGTTAAACACGGCTAACTTTTAGATGTTTCTTTTGTTGTTCTTCTGCACAAAGACGTGTTAGATTATCTAAATCCTTAGGTTTTATTTTGTTATCTTAAATCGCAGTGGCACCAGTCTGGATAATGGCTGGAGACTGGGTTCTCCAGCCTGTGTGGATGTGTGCATTTACCCAGATGTAACTTTCAATGGGTCTATTAAACCTACTTTACTTTGTCTCCTTCCTTCATTTGCAAAACAAAGTTCTCTTCTTCCAGAAGTGATCATTATTCCTGATCAATACACAGTTTCATGTTAAAAAGTTTAACAGGCCCGGCAAAAGTACCAGTTTTATAAACATGTGATTGAGAAGCTCTTCTGTGGGGTTGCTGTTTCCCTCCTGATAACCACCTGCGGGCAGCCCGGCGGCGTTCTACCCACACCACCAAGGTACTTCCTAACAAACTGTCCTTTTCTACCATTTGTTAGGAAATCTTTGTTACACAACATGGATTATGGATAACATCAGTTCTGTAAACTAACTGCTTTCCTAAAACAACCATCTTGACTTTTATATCGGGAATCTAGTTCTGGAACCTGCCCCCAGTCTTATGCCACACAATCTACCTGCAGCATCCGTTTCGTCCAGCTACACTCGAAACCATCACACGTTTTAGAAACACTGCCAGCTCCTGAAGTGTCTTTACCAGGGGTAGGCAGGCCTGGTCCTCGAAGGCTGCTATCAGCATGTTTTAATTGTTTCCCAGTTCCAACCCACCGGACTTTAATAGTAGGTGATTAACAGACTTCTGGAGTTTGATGACCTGGTGAACAGCTAGTTCAACTGTTGAATTAGGTGTTTTGGAGCAGAGAAACAACTAAAACATGATGGCTAGCGGTACTCGAGGAAAAGGACTGACTATCCCTGGTCTTTACACTCTGAGCAGAAACCATCCTAATGAACATTTATTGGCTCACTGGGTCAAAGTGTGAAATCCAAAATGTGTGACATCATGAGCTGCTGGCCCATGGCAGGACATTCATCACCTGGGGGAGGCTTAAAAGCTGCAGCCTTGCACCACCTGCTTCTCGGCCCATCCTACAGACCAGCTTGTGTCTTCATTAGCACTTGTACACGCTGGAAAAGCAGAATACTGATACTGTAGTGGTCATTTTTATTTTAATCACCACATACTTGCATAGTCTTTATGCAGGTTTAGTGAATCATGTGTTGATTTGCTACAAAAAATCATTAGAAATTAGATTTTCTGGACTTACAATAAAACAAATTTGAAATGTGTGTCTTTTTGTTACTTCAGAGCAGAAGTGGGCAGCATGTGTTGTTCTTACAGGTAATAAAGCAAAAATATTTCATGCATCTCACTAGACAAACATAGTTTTGGTTCAATCAAATGATTAAAGTAGATATTTGTTACTGAAAGGACATCATAATTAATCAGCATGGCCAGCTAACCCTAACCCATGTCAGTATGTCTAAACCCTACGTGTGTCATCTCAAAGAACGTCTGTAAAAATAGGAATAAGGCTGCTATGCTGTGCTTCTGCCAGCAGATGTCACTAACAGCTTCATTTTAGATCTTCAATCATCAACAGAAGTTTCCTCTTCTGTCAGCTTCACTTGTGGTCAGAGTCTGTTGTCCCCACAGGACACGACAAATCAATTGCCTCCTAAAAACACGGCAGTAAACATTGGTTCTGCATGATGATGAACTTGCTGCTCTGGGCATTTTGGTGTGAGAAAACTGCTCGACCCTTGTCCTGCTTTCCTGATAAAGCTGTCATCAGCTACCAATGTGCACTTTCGTGGCTTTGCTCCAAGATGGTTGAGATTGATGGTGTCAGGGAGGGGCTCCTGTAAGCCTAAAAAGACTCAGAGACAGAGAGCAAACATGGGTCAAGGTAATTAACGAGCTTTCACACGTTATCACATTAACACTGTGCTTTTGCATACATTTTCTAATCAAATGATAAAATAAATAAAATAATGATCAACTAGTGACATGAGACCTGGTTTTTGGTGTGTGAGTGCCATTCTTGTTTGAGTTGTGCGCCCCCCCATCCCCCCACCCCACCCCCCCACCCCCCAGAACATCAGGGTTTCACCTACAGTCTCTTCTGAAACCCGCAGCTCTCCAGTGTGATGCATATTTTATGTAACGTGTGGAGCTCAGAGACTGTAGCTGCTGTAACTCTGGCATGTTTCCCACCAAAGCAGCAGGAGCAGAAACACACTGCAACAGCCACACACACATGCACACAGGGGGCGTGATGCATCTTAAATAAAAGCAGTTACATACTCCTGAAGTCTGCTGTACTCACTTCCCTCCAAGCCATTTATCTGCAGATGTAATGATCAAAGAATAAAGGAAGACGCTGATGTGTCAGCATGAGTATACGTTTTTTTTCTGTGCAGCAGTCAGGTGCACGGACCCAGACTTCTCTGTTTAATCTGCATGTCGACACATTGTCATAGGTGCACAGGTGAGTGAGGCAGAGGTGAGGATCCAAATGCTGTGAAGAAGGCAGGCAGGCAGGAACGTTTAGAGGTCTTTTAATTAGGAACACACCTGACAAGAAAACAATGGACAGACAAGGAACACAGAACTGGGAGGGTTTAAATCAGGAGAGACACGGGATTGAACAGAGTAGGGAGACAGGACAGGTTGTGACAGTACCCCCACCCCCCACCCCCAAGAAATAGCGGTACCGGACGCCCAACGCAGGCCAAGCAAGAAGTCTGGGGGGCCTGTATCGGGAGCGGAGGAGGATGAGACGGCATCTGGGGGGCCAGCGTCTGGTGCAGACGAGGAGACGATGGTGTCTGGGCAGCCGGAATCTGGTAAGGGCAGGACTGGCGGTGACTGGAGGCGGGGTCTTTGGAGCCACTGGAGGCGGAGACTTTGGAGGCACTGGAGGCGGAGACTTTGGAGGCGATGGAACCAGAATCTCTGGAAGTGGGCCCGTGGAAGGCAGGACAGCTGGAAACAAAGTCTGCAGTGGCTCCGCTGACTTGACTGGAGGCGGGGCCACTGCAGGAGGGGCCACTGACTGGACTGGAGGCGGGCCCGTGGAAGGCGGGACCACTGGAAGCAGAGCATTTGGAGGCGTGCCCGCTGCAGGCGGGACCACTAGAAACAAAGTCTCTGGAGGGGGTTCCGCTGCAGGCAGTGACGCTGACTCGACCGGAGGTGGAGCCGCTGCAGGCGGGGCCGCTGACTCGACCGGAGGCGGGGCCGCTGACTTGACTGGAGGCGGAGTCTCTAGAGCTAGAGTCTCTGGAGGCAGGCCGACGGAAGGCGGGGCCACTGGAGGCTGGAGCCGCTGGAGGCTCCGGAGACGGAGCCACTGACTGGACTGGAGGTGGGGCCGCTGACTAGCCTGGTCAGCTCAGCTTGGAGACCGGCGAGCTCCATCGGATGGGCTGCAGGCTCGGTCCCTTGGCCTATCGACAAGGGAGGTGCTGACTGGACCGGAGACGGAGGCTGGGGGTCCAAGCTGGCGCGCAGAGCAGGGGCTTCTGAGATGGGTGGTACCACTCTGCTCCCTCGACCTTGCCATCTAGTCCCTCTCGTGGCCCCCCTGGAATTTGGAGGAGACCTCGGGAGGGGTGTCCTCCGGCCGGGTGTCCCGTTCACGAGACGTCCTCGCAACCCCCTCTGTGACACACATGAAAAAGATCCAGAAATGAGTAGGAATACCTGACTGTCTGATTCACATCCTGGAGGTGGCATCCCACCTGGACATGGAGATCAGGACAGGATCTATAGTTGAGGGTTTCTGGTTTGGGAATCCAACAGTCTGATCTCATGTTTTGTCTTTTTGCAGATGATGTGATGCTTTCAATCTGTAACCTTCAGCATGTATGGAGGTGGTGCCACGTCATGTGAGAGTCAGCTTCTCTAAGGCTGATGTCTTGGTTCTCCACTAGATAGAGGTGGAATGCTAAACTGGCGTTTTGAGTCAACGAGTGGTTTGACTAAAAATGCAACTGAATTATAGATTAGTAATAGTAATTAGTCATGATTGTCTCCTTAAAACTGCAATAGGGAAATTGGAAAACAAGTTTTTCATGGCTCTTAACATCGTTCTAACATAGTATAGGTATAAATATATTATGAAGATTAAAAATAAACAAAAATTTAATGAAGTGGTTCTTTTGCATTTGTCTAAAAACCTCCGCCAATACCAGCTTTGGACTGAAAGCAACCATCGGACCATGCGGTTGTTGATCTTACAGAACCACCGCACTTCCCTGCATCCTCATTTCATCACACACTCATGTATTTAGCAGCAGAACACCACTGGTGTGAGAGGTTCTCCTCTCAACAACATCAGAGAAGGAGAAACAACCGGCTGCTACAACTTCAGCTTTAGGACAAACTACCAGAGTCCCAAAAAGAAAAACACCATTTGAAGTCATGGACAACAAAAAATGTTTGGACCTGGAAAATGTGAGTGAACTGGTGCTTACTGCTCTCTCCTTTCCTCTGGAATCACGGGTTTCTAATCAATTCGATGTATTTATTTAGCAGCAAATCATGACAAGAGGCTTCTCAAGTCACCCCACAAAGTAAAACATTCCAGTTCAGTTCGGTTTCTGGTTCCTGGTCTTGTCACGGTCTGGGTAACCCTCCTGTTTGTTTTCCCTGAGTTTCCCTGCAGGTGGGTGTGGCTGAGATTGCCCAGCTGTTTGGCATCGTCATCATGGCACCACAGAGTATTTAAGGAGCAGCGTGACACTTCTCCATGCTGGTTGATTACTCAGTTTGGGTAGATCTGTTCACCAGTCCTGCACTTTATTCAAGTGATCTGTCTGTTTGTATTTTAACCCGCTCACCCCATCTGCTTAGGTCCTCATCTATTCCAACTACTCCTACAACAATAATTCTGGCTCTTCGCGCCATGTCTTGCCGCTCCACTCTGGTCCCCCGCTCTCAGTCCCCCACCGGCAGTAGCGGTTTTAGGCACGGGCAGACAGGGCAGTTGCCCGGGGCGGCATTTTTTCATGACACAAAAGGGGCGCACAAGCCTGAGTAAAAAATAAAAAAAGAAAGAAATCTGCGCCGCACCGAGGTTTTCTATTCTATCTGTCTTATCAGTGTCTGGATTGGAAACAGCAAGTTGGCGCCCCCTTGCAGCTGCAGGCGCTCCTGCTGACTGAGAGGGTTCAGGTGCACCATGTGTGTATGAAGAAGAGGAAGGGGAGGGGTGCGGCGGGGGAATTCACCTCTGGGTCTTCCCAAATGAAATGAGCGGATAGGGGCTGAATCAACTGTATTAACATGGATAAAGTCAATCACATCTTCATGTTCTTCCATTTAACACACAATTTCATTCATAATATCATAAACACAGGCCTATCATTCTTTCAGGTTTTTCTGAATTGCGTGAAATGGCCGAATAAAAAAAGGAAAAACAAAACGATTTTGTGGTCACCCACCCATCAAGGTAAAATTGTTTAGTCCTGACTAAAGGAAACTTACTGAGTCAAGAGTCAAACAGAAGAGATGAACATAAAAAGGCTAAAACCACCAGGTGCCCGATTCAGGAAAAAAAAAAAAAGAAAAATAGTGGAGAAAGATAAAGGTAAGTACGCTCTCATGATGCATGTTTTCAACTTTTTGAACCAGTTAACTGGGATTTTAACGGTTAAATTCGGTCAACTAATTGCTAACAGAGCTAATAGGGCTGAACTATTGAAACGAATATTCAAATGGTTGGAAAAAATTCCTTGAATCGTTTTTTTACTGATTCAAACTAGGATTTGTTAAATGCTCGCTGCAGCCTGTGGCCTGCCTGAACAACAAACACATGTTGATCATGTTCACATAATAATAAATAAAACAACTCTACAAGCAGAAGAAAACTCCCCAGTCACCACTAACTATCCTGTTTATTTATTGCAGATGGCTGCACTGATTATTTTTTACATGATTTGTTCTGTAAAAGTTGGCATTTTTGGTAGTCTACAGTTCTCTTTCTTAACATTCGTTTCGATGTCTCACTATGGGATACGCCCCTCCGCGGATTCCTCAGAAGCACTTATCTCAATACGCCAATCCTGATTGGCCAGTGACCGTGACGTACGCGTCCCCCTGCTACTATAAGTAGCAAGCGTCCCCACGCACGCACTATTCAATCACCTCTTCTCGCTTCGGTGGTCGCTTATCTCTGAGGTAAGTTAGCTCAACTGTTCACAGACGGAGCCTTCTAATATTCTCTCCGTCGCCGAACGTTAACTTACTGTCCTGTCCTGGCCTTCACCATAGGCTCGGGGCATAACGAGCAGCTTCACACTCCAGTGCATCTGTTCGTTCTCTGCTAACACACCAGTTAGCCTACATGGAAGCCGCTCCTCCCACCAGAGGAGTCGACGGCGCAGGAGCTCGCCTCTGTACCTGTGGGAACAAAATCTCAAGCACAGACCCGCACAAGGTCTGCTCGAGCTGCCTCGGGCTGGAACACGCCCAGCTGGCATTGGAAGTCCCCGGGTCATGTGAGAGCTGTGCCTGCTTCAGCCTGAAGAGCCTTCGCCGGCGGCTAGCGCGCCAAGCTAGCCTGTCGGGGAAGGATCCTTGCCTGCCGGCCCCTGGGCCACCGCCTGGGGACGCCAGTGAACATGTCCTCCCGGAGCCGGAACCGTGTGCCGAACTCAGCTGGGGCTCACAGCTCGAACCGGCCGGTCCGAGCCACCCCGTCGAGGACGTGTTGGAGTTGGACTACGGAGACGACGAGGGCACCTCGGAACTCCTCATTTCAGAGGAGGACGAGGATGACGACGTTTTTCTCCCCATCGCTCAGGCCTCCATGCCTAGCTTTCCGTCCTCTCCCAGGGATGGAGCAGCTTCTCCGGCCGCCCACCTGAACATGCAGTCAGTCTGCCGACGCGCTGCGACCAGGCTCAACATCCCTTGGCCCACCGTGGTCACTGAGGCTGTCAGATCCCGCTACGAGGGAAAGAAACTGCCTCAGGCCACAAGGGCGGCAAAGCCTCTCCTTCCCGCCTTCCCGGAGCTTCTCCAAGAAGTGAGGTCCTCCTGGGACAAACACCCTTTCAGCTCCAGGTCTCCTGTCCAAGGAGCCTCCTCGCTGGACTTCGAGGGGATGGAGAAGGCTGGCATGCTTCGCATGCCGCCGATGGAACCGCTGGTTGCAGCCCACCTGCACCCACGGCTCTCGGCAACTTCCTCCAGGCCTCCCGCTCTCCCCGCAAAGGCGGACCGCTTCCAGTCGGCGCTGAACGAGAGGGCGTACAAGGCTGCCGCCATCTCCGTCCGAGCTTTGAATGTCTCCTCCATGCTCTCGGCGTACCAAGCCGAGCTCTGTGAGGACATGAATACGAAGCCGGACCCGGAGGTGTGGGAGGAAATCACCGTACTGACCGACATCTGCCTGCGTATGCAGCGCTG
>SSNQ01034524.1:504677-526505 GCA_006942095.1 Nothobranchius kuhntae | reverse complement strand
AGAACAGAGGTGAGTATACTGATGGATTTAGGGGCAGATGGTAAGAACAGTCTCTTTGGCTTATGTTTCTTCAGGCTGAAGGGAAGCAGGGGAGAGAGGTGAGTCTGGTCTGGGTGAGCCTATCCAACAGGTAGGAGCAGGTGGGCAGTGGCGGTTCTACATGGAATTACTCCCCGGGCGAGGCCCCCTTTGAGTGCCCCCCCCCCCACCACCACCACCCCACCCGCACACACACACACACAGGCATGTTTTATCAGAACGACTATTGAACATTCATTTTTCTAAGTTGCACATATTTACATTAATTACTATGAAGTTGTCAGAATGTAAAGCAATGAAAATTATATACTGTATCAAAATACATATATACAAAAACAAACAATAACTAAATATTAAGAATATATGAACATAATATATAATAAATATTCTAAATAGCAAAAATATTTCACACATAACAAACTAAAGATAATCACTACAGCATTGCACTTAGAACAGAAAACACAAACTAAAATTAAAACCTAACCTTGATGCAAAGTCATCAATAATGTCATCATATGAAATCTGCTCCCCTTCTGAGTGATTGATACTAATCAGAGCCAGGTTAGTGAGCCACCCCTGAAACATAGGTGACCTCAGGTATGACGATGAAGTTTTGAAAAGCTCCTCTCAGCTTGAGCCACAGTGACCGGGGTAGATCTCCAATAGATCTTTATCATGATCCATAATATTTTAGAATTGCCTCTGAAATTGTAATTTAAACTGACATAAAAAAACTTTAGGTTACTATCGTAACCCCGGTTCTCTGAGTAACATGAGTGAGATGTCTCACCAGACAACCCTTCTTGCTGGGCGAAGCGAGAAGAGGTGTTTATCTTGAATAGTGCGTGCGTGGGGACGCTTGCTACTTATAGTAGCAGGGGGACGCGTACGTCACGGTCACTGGCCAATCAGGATTGGCGTATTGAGATAAGTGCTTCTGAGGAATCCGCGGAGGGGCGTATCCCATAGTGAGACATCTCACTCATGTTACTCAGAGAACCGGGGTTACGATAGTAACCTAAAGTTTTTTTATGTCAGTTTAAATTACAATTTCAGAGGCAATTCTAAAATATTATGGATCATGATAAAGATCTATTGGAGATCTACCCCGGTCACTGTGGCTCAAGCTGAGAGGAGCTTTTCAAAACTTCATCGTCATACCTGAGGTCACCTATGTTTCAGGGGTGGCTCACTAACCTGGCTCTGATTAGTATCAATCACTCAGAAGGGGAGCAGATTTCATATGATGACATTATTGATGACTTTGCATCAAGGTTAGGTTTTAATTTTAGTTTGTGTTTTCTGTTCTAAGTGCAATGCTGTAGTGATTATCTTTAGTTTGTTATGTGTGAAATATTTTTGCTATTTAGAATATTTATTATATATTATGTTCATATATTCTTAATATTTAGTTATTGTTTGTTTTTGTATATATGTATTTTGATACAGTATATAATTTTCATTGCTTTACATTCTGACAACTTCATAGTAATTAATGTAAATATGTGCAACTTAGAAAAATGAATGTTCAATAGTCGTTCTGATAAAACATGCCTGTGTGTGTGTGTGTGCGGGTGGGGTGGTGGTGGTGGGGGGGGGGGCACTCAAAGGGGGCCTCGCCCGGGGAGTAATTCCATGTAGAACCGCCACTGCCCACCTGCTCCTACCTGTTGGATAGGCTCACCCAGACCAGACTCACCTCTCTCCCCTGCTTCCCTTCAGCCTGAAGAAACATAAGCCAAAGAGACTGTTCTTACCATCTGCCCCTAAATCCATCAGTATACTCACCTCTGTTCTACTTCCTAGATTATGTCCCGCTGCGCACTCGTCCCCCGAGTCTGCCGTTATTCCTGCTATTTTCACAGCGCCTTCAGTTCCTGTTTATTATTCTCCTCGTTTTGTTATTTTTATAATAAATCTTATTTATTCTACCTTCTGTTTACTTGTTGTGATTCTGTTTGTCATGGGTCAAACATCTGGTACCCAGCATGACAGGTCTCTGGTCATGCAGGGACGAAACTTCCAAGAGGAGGGGTGAGTGCTCCATGACCAAGTTTGCAGATTCACTAGGTGACAGATCTTCAACTCAACAGGCTCGAGTCGTTGGTGCTACACTTTGAGATGGTACAAGTCTTTAATGACTTCATCCAAATTAAAAAAGACGAAGGAGCTTTATTTGTAACACTTTTCACACAAAAAAATCACAAAGGGGTTTGCTTTGGTCTGTTGTGTCAAATATAGTTCTGGTTTCCTGGTCCATCTACCCTCATGTATGATCATCTGGTCTGGATCACCACTGAGAGGATGAGGTCCCAGACACATGTCTGAAGTGAGCTTCCCCCACAGGGTGGCATGGCTCAGCTTTAGAGGCAAGGTTAGGGCCTCCCTTTTGGAACTAGAATTGGGACGATATTACCGGTTCATTTAACTTCTACCAACTTTTGTAACATGTATTGTAACTGTGACTTTTGCTTGGTACAATGTACCGTATTTTCACGACCATAGGGTGCACTGTGTTATAGGGCGCAGCTTCAGTTATGGGTGTCTTTTTGGTATTTAACACATACAAAAGGCGCACTGGGTTATAGGGAGCGGGTGCAGGCACGGTAAAACGTACCGGTAAAACATCTGTGCGGGCTCGGGACTCCGAACATATCAGTGCAAACCAGACATTGTGAAAATCATATACAGCCAAAAGCATGCTTCCCTTTACTGGTCTAGTCCTGGTTCAGACCTGGTTTAGAGCGCACGTGCACTTCCTCATTGCGTGCGCTGACGGCTCGTGCTCATCTAATGGGCTCGACACACGGGAGGCAACTTCGCCTCTCCTCCATTCATTTTCAATGAGACATGCGTGACAAAGCGATAATCACAGATCTCCCTCCTACTAAAGCCGGTGTTGTGCCCAAAAGTGATCGTCTGCCAGAAACTGATTGCCATCCGCGGGAGTGCGTGCAGCTGCTTAAAGCTGCAGCGCCTGGATTACTTGGGTTGCTAGCTACTTCTGTGCAACTGATATAACGTATAACTGCTGGATAATCTTTAAGGGAAAAATAAAACTGATAATATGCAATTTCCAACCTGCCAAAAAGTGATTGCTGCCTATAACTTGTCACTGAAACAATGTTTCTGCATCAAACTTGACTGGTATCATCCAAAGTGGTTTTATGTGACACATCATATCTCAAACAATCTCCAAGGACTGCTGAATAACTTTTAAAGGAACATTAATACCCATAATATGACATTTTCGACCTGCCAAAAAGTGATTGTGGACTATAACTTGTCACTGAAACACTATTTTTGCTTCAAACTTGGTGGATGTCATTCAGAACCGTCATATGTGACCTATTATATCTCAAACAGTCCATTAGAACTGCTGAATAGCCTTTAAGGGGACAATAAAACTGATAATGGGCAATTTTTAAGCTGCCAAAAAGTGATTGTGTCATGATCCGCCCCGGCCTCCCTGACTGTGTCTGTCCTGCCTTGATTAACCTTATTGTTCTCACCTGTCCCTCGTTACTCTGTCCATGTGTTCCTGATTTCCCTGTGTATTTATACCTCCCTCCTTGTTGCTGTCTTCGTCGGATCATTGTTTGTTCATGCATGTTTTGTCCCGTCTCTCCCGTTCCACCATTAAACCATTTTTATTTTTCCATCCGTGCCTGCTTTCCTGCCTCCTGAACCCTCCACCACACTTGGTCCGCCATCTCCACCCTTCACATCATGACAGAATGATCCGACCAACCTGGACCTGTGGTGAGCTTAACATTTTGTTCTGGAGGATTTTTTTTCCCCCTTTCAGCGGAGGGAGACTCCGGCCTGGAGTTGTGTTTTTTGGCACATCCTACCTGTGCTCGGGGTGGTCGAAGCCCTCTGGGAGATCCTGGCGCATCTTATTTGTCTTCGGGGTGGTCAGGGTCATTCTCCTCCTGCTGTTTTCGCCCCGTCCTGTTTTTCATGGAAGCTGCTGTTTTCTGGAGTTTTTTATGGAGGTAAAACCCCCTGCGCACGCCAGCTTTCTTCGGAGTGGCAGGGCTGGTCTTCTGCTCCATGTCTGCTTCCCTTCACCTGAGCCTGCCTGTGGATCCAGTCGAGTCTTGGTGTGCACCTGCTCAGGACTGTTTTCTGAGTACCTGCTACCGCTCCTGTTTTCCTCGCGTCGCTCCTGCTGTTCTTCCGCTTCCTGGTTCACGCCTGCGGGGTCTGTGCCTGTGAGTCCTTCATGCTGCGGTCTCTACTGGGTCCCGCGCCTGCTGCTGCATTTCCTGCTGGGTTCCATGCCTGCTGCTGCGGTTCCTTCGGGGTCCCATCCCGGCTGCTGCGGTTTATGTTCCTGGTCAAGTCAAGTGTTCGTGTTCCTGGTCTCAAGTCAAGTCAAGTTTTCGGGTTCCTGGTCTCAAGTCAAGTGTTCGTGTTCCAGGTCTCAAGTCAAGTCAAGTGTTCGTGTTCCAAATCTCAAGTCAAGTCAAGTGTCCGTGTTCCAGGTCTCAAGTCAAGTCAAGTGTTCGTGTTCCAGGTCTCAAGCCAAGTCAAGTGTTCGTGTTCCAGGTCAAGTCTTTGAGGTCAAGTCTTTGTGGTCCCAAGTCAAGTGTTCGAGTTTCCTGGTCCAAGCTCAAGAGACCCATCGTAACTCGGAGTTGTGCCGCCTGATCCGAGAGGCCCCTGCTCTGCGACCCTGGTCTGAGCTCGAGGAGACTTTGTAAGTCGGAGTTGTGCCGCCTGCCCGAGAGGCCCCTGCTCAGCAGCCCCGGACTGAGTTCTTAGTTCCTGAGTCATGTCGTCTGTGTTCCCGAGTCACGTCTTCTGTGTTCCCGAGTCTCCTGTGCTATGTGGCTTGTGGGCATCTGGTAACCGTCCCTTAAGGGGGGGGTACTGATGGGGGGGGGGTACTGTCATGATCTGCCCCGGCCTCCCTGACTGTGTCTCTCCTGCCTTGATTAACCTTATTGTTCTCACCTGTCCCTCGTTACTCTGTCCACGTGTTCCTCGTCGGATCATTGTTTGTTCATGCGTGTTTTGTTCCGTCTCTCCCGTTCCACCATTAAACCATTTTTATTTTTTCATCCGTGCCTGCTTTCCTGCCTCCTGAACCCTCCACCACACTTGGTCCGCCATCTCCACCCTTCACATCATGACAGATTGTGGCCTATATCTTGTCACTGAAACAATATTTCTGCATCAAACTTGACTGATATCATTCAGAAGGATCATATGTGACACATTATATCCCAATCAGTCTCTTATGACTGCTGAATAACTTTTAAAGGACCATTAATACCCATAATATGCCATTTTCAGCCTGCCAAAAAATGATTGTGCCCTATAACTTGTCACTGAAACACTATTTCTGCTTCAAACTTGCTGCATGTCATTCAGATGGGTCATATGTCAAATATTATATCTCAAAAAGTCCCTTACAACTGCTGGATAATCTTTAAGGGAAAAATAAAACTGATAATATGCAATTTCCAACCTGCCAAAAAGTGATTGCTGCTTATAACTTGTCACTGAAACAATGTTTCTGCATCAAACTTGACTGGTATCATCCAAAGTGGTTTTATGTGACACAGCATATCTCAAACAATCTCCAAGGACTGCTGAATAACTTTTAAAGGAACATTAATACCCATAATATGACATTTTCGACCTGCCAAAAAGTGATTGTGGACTATAACTTGTCAATGAAATACTATTTCTGTTTCAAACTTGGTGGATGTCATTCAGAAACGTCATGTGTGACCTATTATATCTCAAACAGTCCATTAGAACTGCTGAATAACTTTTAAAATAACATCAATACCGATAATATGCCATTTTCAGCCTGCCAAAGAGTGATTGTGGACCATGCCGCCTCCCGTGTGTCGAGCCCATTATACTAAACTAAAAAAACGACCTATTTTTAGACAATCTGACAACTTGTCAAAACAGCAGTGTAGTAATCCGTGAGAGGGAATGTGCTTCTGAACATAAAAAACCCACAAAAACATGAGATCCTTTTGCTGTTGGTGGAAGTCTCACATATTCAATTGATAAAAAGTAGCATTATGTATCATTATGTAGCTGAGAGAGAGATGAAGGCTGCACGAGTAACGAGATGTGCGCAAAAAGGAGCCGCTTTGCGGGGAAAGGAGTGGCGCGAACGGAGTAACAACAAACAATTAGACAGATATTGACGGTAAACTTCATATTTTGGAGCGATCCTGACAGATATATTGTCTCTGCAGTTTAGCAGGCTTTTATTAGGCTGATATAAAGGATGATGAGAAGGATAAATGTCCACCAGGCAGTTCAGATAGTACGGCTGTTTTTTTAACTGGAAGCAGAGGAAGTGGACGGAGACTCACAGCCGGAGGATGATGATGACGATGTGGCAGATCCACAGGTCTGTCTTTGCTCACGTCCACACGTTCACGCCACGTCCCTTGTCTTCTACTACGTTCGCATCTCACAACAACACAATAGGCGCACCGCACCATGGGGCGCACCGTACATTTGGGAGAAAATTTAAGACTTTTAGGTGCTCCTTATGGTCGTGAAAATACGATAATTCATGTTTTGTAACACACAACTTTCATTTTGTAATGCGTAACTTTAGTTTTGTAGCATGTAATTCTCATTTTGTAACATATAACTTTTATTTTGTAAGTGGCAGGAAAAAAATCAATGTACAAGGTTCAAATCACAACTTTCAAAACACACATCTGAGTCTACAGTTAAAAAAAACTCAAGTCTACAAGTACGAAACATTTTGTCCCAATTCTAGCTTGCTTGCAACAGGAATAGTCTTCACAGGAATCCAAGACTCATGATTGGCTGGTCAGATAAAGCCTGTCATTGGTTCTTTGGGAATGAAGCTAGAATTGGGACAAAATGTTTTGTACTTGTGAACTTGAGTTTTGTAACTGTAGACTGAGATGTGTGTTTTGAGAGTTGTGATTTGAAACTTGTACATTGATTGTTTTCTGCAAGTTACAAAATGAAAGTTATGTGTTACGTGCCAAATATTATGTTACAAAACTAAAGTTATGTGTTACAAAACAAGAATTACATGCTACAAAATGAAAGTTACAGTTACAAAACATGTTACAGGTTACAAAGCTTGGTACAAGTTACATGTAATATTGTCCCATTCCTAGTTCCATACTCCCTCTACTGGGAGCTCATAGTGGACCTGCACATAGGATGCTAACCTGATCTCAGTCAACTGATCTTCTGGACATATTCCACTGGGAGGAGATCCTGGGGAGACCTATCAGTTGAATAGCAGCAAAGGAACTGCTCCAACTGGTCCTCGGGGACCAGGATTGACACCTTCGGTCTAAAGTGTATTTTCTGTTTGTGAATTTGCCCAAAATGACTGCATATAAATCAAAATTGACAGAGTTATCAGGATTTAATGCTGGGAGCAGCGGGCAGCAGAGCTTTGGTCGAAATTGATTTCGGAGAAGAAAATGTGGAGCCTGCTGTGTTTTTTCTCTTAGCAAAGAGACAGGCGTGATTCAAAACAAGACTTTCCATCACCTTCATCACAGATACATATTTGGCTTGTTCAGGCCCAAACAGGGTGCAGCTCTGTAGCTCAGTGTTTCATTTCCATCCTGTTTGACTTTCTGATCCTTTAGTTGCACATTTGGTTTGAAAAGAGAGTGTAAACTAAGTCAGGACCTGTGTTTCCATGTAAATGACACACTGATCCTGCTGTAAATGTTTTTTTTATTAACGTTATTAATATGACAGTGTTGGCCTCAAGAACTGTGAACACAGAATTTTATGAATGCTTGTTATGAAGATGTTTTAGTTTTGGTGTGAGTAGTTCCTTCTTCTCTTAGCTCTGAGGATTGTGTCTTGTCCTGTTTCTCAGCTTAGATCCTCCTGATCCACGCTTCTACAGATTTTGTTTTATTTTATCATAGAAAACATTCTTCTGCCAAGCAGGGGCGGATTTAGGACTGAAGAAGATCCGGGGCTTAACACACGCGCGCGCGCACACACACACACACACGTGACACGCACTAGTCAACATCATATATATATATGTCTTGTACCACATCATTTTTAATCTGAAGCTACATATTCAGCATATTCAGGGAAGAGTATTGTTCCTGTTAGTGTTTAGTGTGAGATGATAGTAAATATTTGCTTTCTTTCTCCAACAACTTTACCTGATAGTAAGCTAACTTTAGGCAAACCAGCAGCACAACAAATATTTTCAAATAAGACTCACAAACCTGAGTCAACACCAGTATCATCAAAGCTGGGGTTCTGTCGCTGTACTTTTTGTCTAAAAAACGTCCTTATGTCCATCTTCACACATGCTTTTCAGGCAGAGAGTGTAGAAGAAGCCGGCTGCTGAAGGGCTTCTTCTTCAGTGGTGGAGGCTCAGGCAGGCTGTATACAAACTACTGCCAGCTGCGCCCTCTCTGTTGGACTTTGGTACTGCACGTTACTTCCGCAATTTAGATCCGGGGCTTTTCATGAAAGATCCGGGGCTTCAGCCCAATTAGCCAGGCCTAACGCCGCCCCTGGTGCCAAGTCTGCATCATCTCTTTATACAAGACAAATAATCACACAAAGTGTTGCCTAATTGTTTGTCAAAAGTAAATTACAGATCTTTATGAATACTTTCTGTTTAAAATGATCTAAAGCTGTGCAGTAGTTATGATGGAAATATAAATACCAAAGAGCCAAATGGAAGAAGGTGTTGCTACTTTAATTCATAAAAGTAAAAAGCATTGATGTGACAGTGTGAGCATCCTGTCACTGTGTCCCGATTGATCATGCGCCCTGGCTACTTGGCCAAGGGGATGTCCCTTTGGCTGACTGGTTAGAGCGTATGACTCTCACCCGGGAGTCTGGGGATCGAATCCCGCCCGGGCCCTCGTTTATCCACCTTGCCACATTAAGTTAGAGAGGTGCTGCAGGAATTAATGGATTTCAGCAGGAATCAGTAAAAAGCTGTGTGGGACAGTTTTTGCAGGATCCTTCAGACTAAATGGGAAAACAAATGCTGGGGAAGATGACCTCCGTCTTGGAAAACCCCTCCCACCCACTGAATCCCACGGTGGAGACCATGGACAGCTCCTTCAGAGGCAGACTGAGACATCCCAGATGTAAAACTGAATGCCGCCGTAGGTCATTCATCCCCTCTGCAGTAAGAGTGTATGACTCCTCACTTTAACTGGTACTGGCATTATCCTGGTACACAATAACATCAATGCAATATTCAGTATGTGTTTAATACTTGTGCAATACCAGATGTACACCATAAGTCTTTTGCTGCAAAGTTCTGGAAACACAAGTTTCCTTTTTATTTGTTGTTTTTAGTGGTTGAAGGTTACAATAATAGCTTATTGCCTTTGTGTGTTTGGCTCTAATCGTGTTATTATTTTTCTTCTTATTCCTAAATGTTTGCGCTGCTGTAGCAAGTGAATTCCCAACTGTGGGATCAATAAGGTCTGTTCTATTCTATTCTATTTTATTCTATTCTATTCTATTCTATTGTAGTCTATTCATTAAGAGTATTTCAGATTTGAGGTTGTTTATTGGAAATTAGATGTTTGGTGCCCTCATGTGGCAGAACTAGGATTGACGACAGTGTTGCAGCTTTCAGCCATTAAAAACACGTGTAATGAAAATAACATAGTACCTTTAGACGATGCTGGTAGGAGGTATTTTTATTCCTAATTACTTTTTTTATACCAATTATCCCAGTTTTCAGAAAAAGTGACTGAAGGTGAATTCCTCAGAGCAACTTTTACTTTGGTGTTTATCTAATTGCTTTCATCTGTTTCCATCCCAGAGTTTCATTATGTTGCTTTCTGTCCTTTCAGCTTTTGTTCCAACGTCATAAATGCAGTGGTCCTGTTGAAAGGAAGTTAACCCCATAACCACACACACACGTCCATGACGTCCAGCTCAGTTTGACTCAGGTCATCCTGCTTCCTGAGGGAGGGTCTGAGAAGCCTGGGAAACTTCTCCCACTTTTTTCAGTCTCAGCGAAGCGTTTTAGAGACAAGCCAGCGGAGCTAAGAGACATTAAACAGTCCAGCTGAGACCAGAGGGACAGTAGGGGACAGGACCACTTCAACTCATAGAAAGGTATGGAGACCATGATTACACATGTATACAAATGTATAAAGTTTATTTAGTCACAATAGTTTAAATAAGCTGTTTATCTTCTTCTTCTGTGAAATGATTGGTGTTGAAATATTACCCAGAATATCGAGTAAAATCTTAATCTATGATTAAAACATCAGAAAATCTATTTACCCAGAATTACTCTCGACAAAAACCATAGAAATGTGTAAATATTTTATCATCTAACTAACATTACCTCCTATTCTACCTTTTATTTAGAATTAAGAGATTTTGTGTGTCTTCTCTATTCTGTTAATTTTAATTCTCATTTAACTCACACACATAATTGCTTTTGTCTACCACGGCGTGTTTTATAGAGACAGAAATACATTTTAATTTATCAAATAATTCTGAGTTCTGAACCAGCCCTGGTTTCATTTTACTCATCAGATGAAGGAAAATCAACATCAAGTCATTAAAGGCATAAAAAGACATCACAGCAATGAAAACACTCTCCAACACAGGATGTTTATTCAGACGTGTGTGTGTGTGTGTGTTTGTGTGTGTGTGCGTGCGTGCGTGCGTGCGTGCGTGCGTGTGTGTGTGTGTGTGTGTGTGTGTGTGTGTGTGTCCCTATATGTTAGGTAATCCTGGTTATCTTTTACCATGAATCTATGAAAATGTCCATCAAAAAGTTGTTGAAAATGAATTTTGTTGAAAATCATCACCAGCCAGCTTCGTAACATACGTAATACTCACACTTCCACATTTGCACCCTTGAATTGTGCGATACCAGCCAGGGGTGCGAGTGTGTACCGTGTCACGATTCTCAAGCGCGGAAGTTGATCACGCCCCTTTTGCATCAATGATCTGCACTTCACCCAGGTCCACATCGCTGTTGACTTGGGAGAAGGGTATTACCCACAATCCATTGCTGTGGCAGAAAAGGCTCAAATGCATTTTCTGAAAATAAGTATTTTTGAATGAAAGTAGTTCATTTTAGGACGATTAGCTGATGCTCTGAATTTTTTAGACAAACCAGCAATAAATGTAAATTTATTTAAAATGACTGTTTTGATGTTTGTTTGAAAGTTGTTAAGACAGGTTTTTAATAAAAGTGGCACAGCAACCAGCATCCCGGCCTGCGTTGGGCCGATGTCGCCATGCTCCCGGTGCCAATTCTGCAATTATTTGCACACTTGTGTACCACGCTCTCGAAGCCCCATACTTCCACAGAAGACTGTGAGTGTTGAGATCGGGCCATATTAGACATCATGTTTCCTTCTACGGGAGCCCGTGAAGACAAATCACATATACTGGTTTGTAACTAGCAGTAACAAAACTTTCATCATTCATAAACATTGTTGTTTTACACATTTACCTCTCCACCAGGGATGAAAGGGAGTCTAATGTGCTTGTTATTTTGCTGGAGGTTGTGCTCGCAGGGATTTTTGACCCTAATGACCATCCGTTGGTAAGGTCTTACTCAAACACAAAATTACTGCTTGCTTGCGATGATTTAGGTATGTACTGCCCCCTATTGCCATGGAAAATACACACCATCACTTTAAAGACAGGTGTCAACTCTGGTGTGTGTAGGTATGAGTCTGTCACATCATCACGGAGGAGTGATACGCCTTCCAAAAAGTTCTACTTTTGTCTCACCAGTCCAGTTTACTCCCTGCACAGCGTTAGATGTTGTTCTCTGTACTTTTGATCTCGAATCTCTTTAGAACGGGGCAGAATGTGTTGCTTCTTGAGATCTTTTAGTCATGTTGTCAGAGGGGTTCTACTGAAGTCATTTGTAGCGTGTTGGGTTGTTGCTACATATTATTAAATGATCAATAAGATGTGATGTTCCATATAAATCATCAATCTGATTGGTCTTTGAATATTTGATTTAAAATTACCTTAGTTTTATTTTTTTTACTATTCAGGCAACACACACACACACTCAGACAGAGTCAGAGACATAGTTTATAAAAATGAATTTAATTCTATATTTCTAAACTTATGATCATACGCGACAAAGTGTGAATGAAATGATGGAATGTTAACTAGATGTTTGTAGCAAAACCTTATTAAGTATCTGAGAGATCTTGTGATGTCTGAGTTGTAAAATCAGTTTGGCTGTAAGGTTTAATAAGCTGTAGATTATTCATAAAACCATCAGACGCCAGTGTGCAGATCTACAAACCCTTTTGTGTTGAAGGCCCTCGTTCAGGGGGTCAAGAGGTCGGAGTGGACCTCTGAGTAACTGAACCCGTACAGCTCCGAGTACGACCCTTCTGCTCTGAGATACCTTCCAGGTGACGGCAGAAAGCTGCTGTGTCTATTTTGCATCTGATGCACTCGCAAGTGTTGCAGACAGGCTTTGAGTTTGAGTCAAAAGAGAGGATGGTCCCAAGTGCTTGCTTACCGAGAGGCGGCGTAGAACTGACTAGATCAGGAAGTGATCTCGATTTTTATTAACTGTTTTTGACAAATTTAGACAAATCAAAATTTGACAAGTTTAAAAGGTGTTACCAAAAAAACTCAGGAAATCACTCCCTCACTCAAATGCTTAGAGGTTATTTCTTAGTGTGAATCATGAAGGTTTTAACTATTAATGATAACACGGTGACATTACTGTGTTCATACTGATAGATTAAATTATTAAATTCAACAAACACTGATCTGGTGTAACTTAAGATCTCAAATGAATCAGTACAGGAAAAATGTTAATTTTTACTCATCATTCATTCATGTGGAGTATTGGACACATAATTCAAACACTTTGGATTTAAACAAATTGTTCATTCAACAAAATATGATTATTTGAAGTTTTAAAGTCATTTATATGAGCCAGGGAAGACGAGCTTTGTTCAAAGAGGACATATAAGAAGTCCTGCATCTTGCAGCCTTGAGGACTCATGACGTACGCAGGATTGGTTAAGAATATCGGCTCAAGTTCATTTCTTCTTATCGGCACCTCGGTGTCAGATTGACCTGTATGAAGATGTTTGGCCTTTAAGTTAAAAGTTAACTCATTTTTGATGAAAAAAGTGGCCTTTTGGCACGCTACACATTTATTACTTCTGCAGGTGTGGGTGTGGCTGGTGCTCATTGATAAATGTGATTAATGAACAAAGTGGGACAGTAGGTTTTCCATAAGAGCTCTTTTCTCTGAGCAAATAAAACCATCATTTGAAAACATCATTTTGTTTTTACTAAGACGATCTTTAATGGTCTGAAACATTCAACTTTACTTCAAAAGAAAAAACATGTCTGCTGAATTAAATCACCCGAGTTGTGCTGTGGAGCAATAAAAGCTTCAAATAAAACCGTGTTTCCGTTCTTCTACGTCTCCACGAGGAGGAGGAGTTGGAGTTTCTGTGAACAACATGAGCTCATGGAAGAACTAATAAAGCACAGCAGCCAAATCTGAGTGAAAAGGGAAGCGTCATGCTGAAGCAGTTGGAGAAACATGGCATGTTTGTTCCTCATTAAAAGGTGTTTATTAAACCCTTATGGATCCTGTATATACAGTCTAAGTTTTGGGATTTGCAACTTTCACTCACCTTAGTGTAAACCACTAGGAAAACATCTGTTTGTTAAAAAGAACAATAAAACCAACGTTTAGTGTCTACAGAAACAGACGATGGTGTCATTTGACTTCAGTCATATCTGTGTCCATCTGTCCCTCCCAGGAGCGGAGGATGTCCAGAGCTGACTGGTCCTTCCTGGAACACCTGCTGGAGGAGGGCCAAGAGTACTCAACAGCTATTGGCCGAGTTTGGCTCACAGTGCTCTTCCTGTTTCGTATGCTGGTTCTGGGAACTGCTGCTGAGTCGGCGTGGGATGATGAGCAAGCTGACTTTGAGTGCAACACAAAGCAGCCCGGCTGCACTGCCGTGTGCTACGACAGAGCCTTCCCCATATCCCATTTCCGCTACTTTGTCCTCCAGGTCATCTTCGTCTCCACGCCGACTATCTTCTACTTTGGATACGTGGCCGTAAGAGGCAGGAATGTTCTCAGAGACACAGAGGATAAGGATGGGAACGACGGGAGGAAAACGGGTGTGACTGATTCTGGTTTTAAGGAGAAAGAGAAGGACAAAACTGGTGAGAATGGAGTAAATTCTACAAAATCCTTTGTTGAGGCTCCTAAACTGAAAGGCAGGCTGCTGGGAGCATATGCCTTCAGTATCCTGGTCAAAGTCCTGCTAGAAGCTGGATTTATTGCTGGACTTTGGTTCCTATATGATGGATTCTTCATTGCAGCCAAGTTTGAGTGCACAGGTTTCCCGTGTCCTCACACTGTGGACTGCTTTGTCTCTCGGCCCACAGAGAAGACCATCTTCACCATCTACACCCAGGTGATCGCTGCAGTATCTCTGCTCCTCAACATTGTCGAGCTCCTCCACCTGCTGATGCTGGCCGTCTCCCTTCGGCTGAAGAAACGGAACTACCTACCTCGGTTTGAGCCGGTCCCCTCGGAGCAGCACATGGAGGCGTCGCAGGCGTACAGCACAGGGAGGCTAGGGGAAAGCTTGTTACCCAGCAACCCCTGTGAGAGCTATGCTGACTCGACCACAGAGGTTAACTGGGAACCAGGAGGGGTCGGGGACAACCTGCTCCCAAGTTATGTGAACTGCACACAAGATATAAGGACAACTAATAAACACTTCCAGCAAACTGGGAATAATCTGAACAGCTCTTTTAATTGGCAACAAAAAGATTATGTTTGAGGCTCATGATCCTGCACACGACACTAGACTAGCAGCAGTCACTCAGCTCGGTGGAAGATCTGCCTCACGGGCCCTTTCTCAATACTCGCTAGTACGTTCTTGTGTTCTTAACAAGCACAGCAAGAAGTCCATTCTACCGAGTGGAGGACGAGCACGGCATTCGGAACAGAACTGTACTCCGTGGCGTTGTGCAACAATCTGACATAAAAATAAATGTTTCATTTGTCTGTTAAATAACAATGAATACATAGGGCTTGTATAATATTTAGTCCAGTCTTGATCAAATTTTGTGTGTGTGTGTGTGTGTGTGTGTGTGTGTGTGTGTGTGTGTGTGTGTGTGTGTGTGTGTGTGTGTGTGTGTGTGTGTGTGTGTGTGTCCTTGCAAGGAAATTAAATTGTAGGCACATTCTCTTCGGATTTGCACTGAACCCCCACCCCACCTTAATGGTTCTGTTCTTATCGTGGGATGCACTGGTCTCTGGGTCCTGCTTGATTCCCAGAAGGATAATTGCTGCAGATGCACATTCTATTTTTCCATTTGCACCCAGTGACTTCTGGTCACTCACAAGTCAGGGGACATGAGCTACATTCACATGTGCCAAAATTCCCCTATCAGATTCAAATCTTGGTTGATCTGAAATCCCAACTCTCTGTTTACATGGACACTAACGTAAATGATCTGGTCATGCTTTGAGTATACATGCACCAAGCATTCAGTCAGGTTAAATAGGTTGAGCATGCGCAGAGTTGTCTTTCCTGGAAAATAATTGTAAACAAACGTCGTCTTGTCCGCACATCTTTCCCCTTGCACTTTATTTCCTTGTTGTCTAGCTTTATAGTTTGCATTTTTACCTGTATGCTTTTGTTTTTGCTGATCGCTGTGACTAAGCTACAGGCTCAGCGGTAACGCTACAGGAGAGGAGAGCAGGACAACTTCAGATAGGTATCTGTATTAAGAGGCTTGCTTACTAGAGATAACCCTAACCAACATCCACACAGTTTACGGACATGTCAGACAGCGGCTTACTCCCCATCATCTCGGCCATCTGCTCGTAGAACTCAAAGCTGGCGGGGTCAGTCCCACTTTTGCCATTTAGAGTTTTCGCCTTGTAATATGCCACTTTTAAACGTTTCCAGCGATTTTTTATTTGGTCAATACTTCTGTGAATTGCCGCTTCCTGCATCTTTAGATGTACTTAAGTGTATAACCCGGTGTTTCTAGACTTTCGGCCATCGAGACGTTCAATAATACTGAGCTCCCATAGTGTATCCAGTAAGGAAATAGTGCCAGCAACAGACCGCTTCTGTTTAGTTCTCGCCATGTTTTGGACTTGTCCTGAGCATCTGCAAAGGCAGAAAGCTGAAGTTGTACACATGCACAGTGGGCATTGTTTTACTCTAATAGTTGGAATGATGATCAGACAAAACCAGCTCTCTCAATCAGACACATGAAGAATATTTGTTCTAATTCATTTGGATCACTTGTGCCCATGTAAACATAGCCATGGTTAGCCTCAGGGTTTGTTTCAGGATGCTAGTTCTGGTCAATAGGGCCTTACATGGACAAGCACCATCTTACATTGGTGATCTTCCCGGTCCCTACACCCCCAGCAGGTCCCTGAGGTCCAGTGACCAAAGCCTACTGGTTGTGCAGCACCAGGCTAAAGACCAAAGGTGACAGATCATCTGCTGCTGTGGCCCCCAGACTCTGGAACTCTCTCCCCCTGACCCCGGCTTTCCACAGGAGCCGTCAGCAGCACGTTACTGCAGCAGCACATCATAGCTGCTGATAGGAACCGCTGTGGTCAACAGAACCTTTTCCACCGGAGCCGTCAGCAGCGCGAGTCGGCCGCGTCTCAGGAGCAGCATGTCGCGGCCTTTACGCGCCGGTTCTATTTTCTACGCGCAACGCCTCTGAAACGGGTCAAGTTCGACATTTTTGGGGAAGGAAAGACAGGAAATCGGACGCGGAAATGGAGAGAAGCTCCCGAGATTTTCAGAATAAAGAACGTACTGCCTTCCTGTTGCTTTACTTCTAAAAAATGTTACTAACTGTGCGGCCCCGTGAGAAGTTATCACCTAGCTAGCGGTCTCCTTTGTTTTTCAGGTCCGTATTGGCGATTATAAAACGGACAGGACATAAAACACAAACCATGTTGTAGTTTTCTCCTGCTTGTTGTTGTGTTTACTGACGAAGTCACTCGTGTGACTTCGTGCTCTGTCGGTGACAGCTGCTCCCCTGCTGCTTCGCGTCTCATGGGAAGGGCCAAGCAGCAGCGTACGCGAGCAAGACGTGCTGCTGCAGTAACGTGCTGCTGACGGCTCCTGTGGAAACCCGGGGTGAGCCTGAGATCAGTGGACTCAGTGGTCTCCTTTCAGAAGCAGCTGAAAACTCACTTGTTCAGGTTTTGGTGGGACCTTGTGCTGATTCTTCCTCACTACCTTCTCCTAATCCTGTATTACCTTTTCTTAGTAATTTTCTTTCTTCCTGCCAATTATATATATATATATATATATTATTTATTTAATGTTCCCATTTTTTACTACAATTTTTTTTAAATTAATTGTATATACAATTTCTTTAAGCTTTTGTAATATTATTTTTTTGTTCTCGTGAAGAGCATCATGACTTTTATCTTGAGAGGTGCTAATAAAACACAGTTTCTTCTTCATGGAACCGAGACAGCGGGGGAGGAAAGAAGGATTCTGATTGTAACATTTCACCTTCAGAGGAACTGGAGACCAACTGCTAACTTTTACTCTAACTCAGAAGTAGCATCATTACTGCCTGGACATGAAGCGGTACAGAAACATACAGGTTCACTGACACTACGTGATAAATGGAAAACCTACTAAACTTTATTTTGTAAAGAAATAATAGTGGTGATATTTACTATTTAGAGAACATTAAAATGTAAAAACTAAAACTATCAGCTCATGGTTGTTTTTGGAATCAAAGGACTTTTATTTTTAACATATGATGTCTCTGAGTTTCACATGCAGGCTGAATAAGAAAATGCATTTATCACCTGCATTAGCTTCTGATAGGAAACGCTCGCATTAGGAAAACCACTCAGATCTACGTCACACTGAACATTAACATTCATAGACTCGTGACAGGGAAGGCTGTTGTCGGGTTAGCGTCTAGGAGAGTGCAGAGCACTTCTCAGCTTGTAGGAATCACCTGAACGAGGGAAGTAAATGTATCTGTTTTTACATAAGCGGGTTTCAGCTTTGCAGGAAAGGAGATGATCAGACTGATATGAGTGTGTTTATGCCATTCGGAGTGCCCCCCCCCCCCCCCCCCCCCCCCCCCCCCCCCCCCCCCCCCCCCCACACACACACACACCCACCACCACACCGAGAAGTCGGTCTTTTAATGATTTTCAATTCTCAAACTGATAAAATCCAGACGTCAACAAGGGTTCTCATCTATGCTCTGATAAAATGATGTGATATTTATTTGTGGATGCAGCACAACAACACCTTTAGTAATTTACTGAAGCGTTACCATGGTGGCAAGCAGTTAATTGGAAATTGAAGCAAGCCGGGTTTTTTAAAGCATTTAAACTGTGTGTGAAGTCAAAGATATCCTTTTAATAATTTGATGATGACTTAAGTCTGAATGATGTCTCAGCTGATAGAGAGGAGCCTGTTTCCTTTGCCAACCTGTGATAAAGAGACATTTGTTTTTGGTGCCAAGTTCAACGCCTGCTCATGCTGGCATTGTTTGTTATCTCAGTCTCCATGTGATCTCCACATGTGATTACTGCACAGAGAGCTAGCTAGCAGGGGTCATGGAACACATTGCTGCTGTCCGCCCAAAACAACAGAGCTGCCTTTTCCCTCATGATCAGTGAGGGGAAAAACACACAGTTAAGGCAGATAGTACAGGTTATCAGAACTCTTTCAGCAAAACGGGACAAAAATAAAGGTTTCCTTAGATTAAACCTGATGATCAATTATTAGACTTGATTCTGTAATAAAGAATATTTAATGTCTGCCTCAAATACAACCAGTGCAACCAATGAAAGTGAGTTCAATTTAAATCTGTTCAATTTAAGTAAAAAAAAAAAACTTTCTCTGCAGCTTTTTGATGAGAACTCCTCAAAAGTTAGACAGAGATGGTCTGAGGTCAAGCGTCACCACGACTATTTCCTGACATTGTTGAAATCTCTGCTGATACGTTTCCTCGGTCTGTTGCTCAGCCACACTTCTCTGATAATAAAAGAGAGGGAGTTGTTTGGTTGTTGATGTCCGTCTAAAAAACAGATTTTATGCTGCAAACCAAAGGCTACTAAATGGTCTTTAAGCTAAGTCTTGGTGGTATGAATGAAACCCACGTCCAGAGCATCTCTCAAGAGTTCATCTGCACTCGGTTCAAAGACATTTTTATCGTGTCTGCTATACTGATGAAAAGACTTCAAAGCAAATAATTCTCATGAACCCAAACATTCACATGGATAGGGACCAGCGGGCCTTAAAATAGCAGCTAGAGGTTGGACAAGGTCAAGAAAGTTATGTCAGATCTCTGTTCCTGGATAAAAATAGACTTTGTTTTCCATCACACTGCATGGACCCCTTTTCTAATCCACTCATGTTGTGGAGCGCCTGTTTGAGGACAATCCAAGCATGTGCCAACTCCTGCTTCTTTTTCTAGACATCCCCCTGAACAAAACAGACAATTTGTCTGTATTATTAACAATGTTACATTCATGCACAGTGCTTCTAATCTGGGTATTTGGAAACTCAACAAAACAAAACCAAAAATGATTTGACAAGTTACCAAATTTAAACACTGGACAGGAAGTAGATCAGCATCTGTTTCCTGTTCCAGCATTGTTGGTCTGCAGAGATTGGTGGACAGGAATTGTTTTACCTGACAATGGTGCTGTGGTGGGTATTGTTACATTGTTTTGTCTTTTCTCCCTCGTGTTTTTTAACTAAAGGTGCAGATGCTCAATCAGGAACAGACATGATGGAGACAATTGGACAAAATGTCTTTTGTTAGTCTGGAGTCAATAAACTAAATAAAATTAAAGCTAAAATCATCACACACTGGCGAAATTCATCTCTGCATTTGACCTATCTCCATGGGGAGCAATGAGCTGCAGCTGTGGCGCCCAAGTCCATCCCTTAATGCTGGGTGTTTAAACCCCAATCTTCCAGTCCCAGGGTAGACACTACCACTAGGCCACTGAGAAGGTCTAAATATACTGTGTGTATATATATATATGTGTGTGTGTGTGTGTGTGTGTGTGTGTGTGTGTGTGTGTGTGTGTGTGTGTGTGTGTGTGTGTGTGTGTATTAGGGATGGGACTCAATAAAAAAGAATTATCTAATTAATTAGAGGCTTTGTAATTAATTAATCTAAATTAATCACATTTTAATTGTTCAAGAAAATGTGCCCTCAAAGCTATTTTTTAATTAAAATTATGAAACAGGGAATCAAACATTAGACTTTATTACTGTAAACGAAAGCTTTTAATTATCAAAATCAACTAAAATAGTGATGAGTTTCCTAAATCCTGCATCAGTCCAAGCAAGACAATGCCTTTCTGTTTTAGTAGCCATTAACAGAGCATATGTATATATATATATATATATATATATATATATATATATATATATATATATATATATATATATATATATATATATATATATATATATATATATATATATATATATACATATATATATATATACATATAATGTGTATGGTATAAACGTATGGTAGCAGATCAGTTCATAGCATAAGGAACCCTGTCTCAAGCTTGTCCATACAGGATGTTGGACTGGACCTTCTTAAAGATCGAGCCACCAGCATCACCTATACCCATCATCTCCATCATCCCAGTAGAACAAAGGAGGGCCTCCTCACATCCTCCTCTTTTTTCCAGGAAACTTTGCTCTTGGTTCCCACAGTACCGTCCCGATCTGATGAGCTGGGCCTTTGTTAGATAACTGACCTGTCGCCCTGTTTGTTCCCAGGAGGGCCAGTACACACACTCACACTCACACACACGTCCACAAACCAGAGCCCTGGTGAGCTCTCAGAGCTGCCTCACCACCACTTCTCCATCCTAACTGTTTCTGAGTGGAAATTCCCACCAGCTCAAAGTAATTGCTTCTTCCCAAGGTCACAATACGTAAGTGGGTCGTTTCTCTGATAGCAAACCTGAGAGAGAAGTTAAGGTGGCTGTAGACGGAGCAGCATTCAGTACTCTGGTGGAGGTGTGGGACTCATAATGGTTCCCATTTCATCAGCTGACAGGGTCACATAGCAGAACAGCTTCAGAAAAGTGGATGAGATGAAAATCGAAGACAAAACAGTTTTTAAAACTAATGTAGCTAAATATCATCCTGTTCAGCAGATCATAACCACACTTTTAGCTGCATTATAAACACTGCTGTGTTCTACTCCATAGTCACAGCAGATATCTGCTAGCTGCTGTGCTCGGACGTGAAACCACTGAGTCATCTGCATACATCAGTTCAATTCAATTGTTGGGGTTATTAGGAGCGAACAATTAGTAAGCTTCAACTTACTTTTGGATTCTTCAATAAATTCTGTAAATATGTAAATACTTACTGATTTATTAATTAATTAAGATATTCTTAGATATACGGGGCACCATTCCCCTTCAACAGGGGAAAAATTGAATCCAAAACTCTTATCAGTCTTTCTTGAAGTTCGTAGAATCCTCGGAGCAGAGACTTCTCTTCGACACAACAAAGCTACTGGAGACGAAAATCTGAATTTTATAACGTTTAATTAACAATTTGTCAAATGAATAAACAGTGGCATAAATGAATAATAACCATGTGATATAATAAAAGGATGTATATTCAAAATAATGTTCAAGGTGTTTTGTGTGTATGTATGTATGAATGGGGTCCTTTGTTCTCACAAAGGAGTAGTGTGTGTGTGTGCGTGTGTATGGATTCAAAATGGAGTCTTGAATACAAGATG
>SSNQ01034524.1:473092-501766 GCA_006942095.1 Nothobranchius kuhntae | reverse complement strand
TAGCAGATCAGTTCATAGCATAAGGAACCCTGTCTCAAGCTTGTCCATACAGGATGTTGGACTGGACCTTCTTAAAGATCGAGCCACCAGCATCACCTATACCCATCATCTCCATCATCCCAGTAGAACAAAGGAGGGCCTCCTCACATCCTCCTCTTTTTTCCAGGAAACTTTGCTCTTGGTTCCCACAGTACCGTCCCGATCTGATGAGCTGGGCCTTTGTTAGATAACTGACCTGTCGCCCTGATTGTTCCCAGGAGGGCCAGTACACACACTCACACTCACACACACGTCCACAAACCAGAGCCCTGGTGAGCTCTCAGAGCTGCCTCACCACCACTTCTCCATCCTAACTGTTTCTGAGTGGAAATTCCCACCAGCTCAAAGTAATTGCTTCTTCCCAAGGTCACAATACGTAAGTGGGTCGTTTCTCTGATAGCAAACCTGAGAGAGAAGTTAAGGTGGCTGTAGACGGAGCAGCATTCAGTACTCTGGTGGAGGTGTGGGTCTCATATTGTTTCCCATTTCATCAGCTGACAGGGTCACATAGCAGAACAGCTTCAGAAAAGTGGATGAGATGAAAATCGAAGACAAAACAGTTTTTAAAACTAATGTAGCTAAATATCATCCTGTTCAGCAGATCATAACCACACTTTTAGCTGCATTATAAACACTGCTGTGTTCTACTCCATAGTCACAGCAAATATCTGCTAGCTGCTGTGTTCGGACGTGAAACCACTGAGTCATCTGCATACATCAGTTCAATTCAATTCTATTCAATTTTATTTATATAGCGCCAAATCACAACAAGAGTCATCTCAAGGCACTTCATTCACATAATAATCAATCCAATCCAGGTCAGTTCATTAGGCCAATCAGAAAAAACGTTTCCTATATTAGGAACTCAGCTAATTGGTTTGCTGCTTATTTTTCATTGCTAATGGATGAGAATAAGAATAATCCTAAATTTCTTTACAGTACAGTTGCCAAACTTACACAGAATCATAGCTCTGAACCATCTATTCCCTTAGCCCTCAGCAGCAACGACTTTATGGGATTTTTTACAAGTAAGATTAATTATATTAGAAGTAAAATCTTTAGCATCCTCCATAATGTGATTTCTTCTTCCTCAGTAAGTGGGGCAGCATCAAAGGTAACTGTAGAACCTCATCTCTGTTTGAACCATTTTGATCCAGTTGAGCTTTCAGAGTTATCAAAAATATTAGCTTCATCTAAACCTTCAACTTGCATTTTAGATCCAATCCCAACCAAATTATTTAAAGAAGCATTTCCTTTGGTTACTGCCCCCATTCTATCACACCCTGTCCTGTCTCCCCGTTTGGTTCAGCCTTGTGTCTTGTTAATTGCTCCCACCTGCCTCTCGTTTTCCCAATCACTCTAGCTCCCGGCCCTGTTGTATTTAAGCCCCTTCTGTTCTGTGTCTTGTGTCGGTTCATTGTTTTAGTGTCCAGTGTGTCTCCTAATAAATAAGTGTTAAGAATTCCTACCTGTCTGCCTGTCTTTCTCCCCGCGTTCTGGATCCTGGTCTCACCTCCGCTCACCTCGCCCACTCGCCGTGACACATTCTAGATATAATCAATCTATCCTTAGTAAATGGATATGTACCACAGGATTTTAAGGTTGCTGTAATCAAACCTTCACTTAAGAAGCCTTCTCTGGATCCAGATGACCCAATTAACTATAGACCAATATCTAACCTTTCATTTTTATCCAAAGTCCTGGAGAAAATAGTGGTCATCCAAGTATGTGAGCATTTAAACACTAATGCTCTGTTTGAGGAATTTCAGTCTGGTTTTAGAGAGTATCACAGCACTGAAACTGCATTAGTGAGAGTTACAAATGATATTCTCATGGCCTCAGATAAGAATCTTATGTCTGTTCTAGTCTTGTTAGATCTCAGTGCTGCCTTTGACACAGTAGATCACAATGTTCTTTTAGAAAGATTGGAACATGTTGTAGGGATCAAAGGAACAGCTCTAGGCTGGTTTAAATCTTACCTGTCTGATAGATTTCATTTTGTAAATGTACATGACAAATCTTCTTCGTACGCTAGGGTTACTTGTGGAGTACCACAGGGTTCCGTGCTTGGACAAATTCTTTTTACTATATATATGCTCCCAATTGGTAAAATCATTAGACAGCATGGGATAAACTTCCACTGTTATGCTGATGATACTCAGTTATATTTATCCATTAACCCTGATTAACCTAATCGGTTGGGTAGATTACAGGCTTGTCTTGAGGACATAAAAAGTTGGATGACTCTAAACTTTTTGCTTTTAAATCAAGACAAGACGGACGTTCTCATCTTTGGACCAGAAATCCAGAAAATCAGCCAATCGCCTGACCTGAATGGCATTACATTAATCTCCGAGAACAAAGTAAGGAACCTTGGTGTTATCTTTGACCAGGACATGTCATTCAAATCCTAGGTTTCACAAGTTTGTAGGATTTCCTTTGTCCACCTTCGGAATATTGCTAAGATTAGAAGCATCCTTTCCAGGAGTGATGCTGAAAAACTAGTTCATGCATTTGTTACATCAAGACTGGATTACTGTAATTCATTACTCTCAGGAAGTCCACAGAATGTAGTTAAAAGTCTTCAGCTTGTCCAAAATGCTGCAGCTAGAGTTCTGATGAGAATTAAAAAGAGAGATCATATCTCTCCTGTCTTAGCTTCCCTACATTGGCTACCTGTTAAAATCAGAATAGATTTTAAGATCCTTCTTCTCACACATAAAGCTGTTAATAATCAAGCTCCATCATACATCAGTGATCTGATTGTTCCATATGTTCCTAACCGAGCACTTCGCTCTCAGACTGCAGGTCTACTGGTGGTTCCCAGAATATCTAAAATTAGGACGGGAGGCAGATCTTTTAGTTATCAGGCTCCTCTCCTGTGGAACCAGCTCCCAGCTTTAGTCCGTGAGGCAGACACTTTGTCTACTTTTAAGAATAGGCTTAAAACATTTTATTTGATAGGGTCTATGGTTAAAATCTGATGTTAGCCTAAATCTGGACAAGTGGAGGAGTACAGGGAGGTGGAGTGTACAGTCGGTAAAGACGGCTCTCCCTTGCCCTGCCCCCAACATGCCTCCATCTAAAAAGGCTAGGTTATGCAGAGTTATCTCTGTAGTTATGCTGCTATAGGCTTAGACTGCTGGAGGATACACTGACCACTTTTCACACTCTACTGCTTTCTTCTACAGACTGCTCTTTAACTGTACTATTTTCTGCTATTTCAGCTGTTAACTTTATTTTCTCTAAGTGTTTTTCTCCCCAGAAGAAGATACAATGGTGTTCTGCTGAGCTGTAGTGGCCTCATGGAGGGGGCCATCGACTAGCACACTGCTGCTAACCACTTAAACATTCTCCCTCTCCTGATAATAACTTTTTGCTTTCCTTGACGTTGGATGTGCTACTACTAGTTTATCTGTTTAATTATAGATCCACTAGGATAAATACAATAAAGTTTATCTTTCACCAAATAGAATATTTACTAAGACATCCCAATATAACTATAGACACATTACTAGTCTTTGTGAGTGTGCGCGAGTGCGTGTGTGTGTCTGCTCTGTCTTCTCGATCCCCAGTGAGTCGTGGAGGATGGCTGCTTATACTGAGTCGGGATTCTCTGGAGGTTTCTTCCTGTTAAAAGGGAGTTTTCCTCTCCACTGTCGCTTTATGCTTGCTTAGTAAGAGGATTGCTGTATAGTCACTGACACTAGTCAGTGACTTGATGCAATTTGCTGGGTTCCTTATATAGGAAAAATTATCTGATTGGCTTAATGAACTGACCTGAATTGGAATGTTTATTATGTGAAGTGCCTTGAGACGACTCTTGTCATGATTTGGCGCTATATAAAAAAACTTGAATTCAATTGAATTAATATACAATAACTCTTTGATGACTTCATTATTATTATTATTCTGAGCTACTACAGCAATCAATTTCCCTCTGGGATTAATAAAGTATTTTTGAATTGAATTGAATAGTAGGCAGCAGGATCAGATGTAATTTCACAAAGGATGGACAATAAACTGACTTTTCAGCTTTTTATTACATAAAGGTTTGACATTTGCATACACAATTTAAACAAAACATTTTTATAGCGCCTCTCAAAATAAAAATCACAAGGTGCTTCAAAAAAAAAAAGATCAAAAATATATAAATAAAAATAGAAAAAGCAAAAATTGTGAACAAAACAGAGAAAAATAAAAATAAAACAGAAAGGTTGCAGGTTCACTTAGTCCTCCTCAGAAGAATGGGCCTCCATTTGTGTGGCACGATGCTGTGCTTCAGCCTGAAGGGGAAAAAAGGAGGTATAAATTAGTGAGCAATTAACACATAAATGTCTCCAACAAGCTTTCAGTCATAAATCAATTACCTCTCTTCTGACTTTCTGGGGAGCATGCTTAAGGACTTCCATTATTTGCACCTCTATGTCCTTATCTGTGGAGTCTGGACGCGAGGTCTTCACAGCACCTGGGAACAGACAGGTGATATACAGGAAACCTTAAGATTACTGAAACAGTTTTACAGTTGTGACAGACAGCTGTAAAAAGATTTAATGAAATTCTATAAAACAAGTCCAGTAAAAAGCATCAACTCACATTTGATCAGCCTAAATATTTTAAGGTTACACAGCTTGGCTTTCTGCTTCCTCCCATACAGGCTGTATCCACACCAAACAGCATTGCTGGCGACAGCCAGCATGGTCCTTCTTGTATTTTCACCCAGCTTCCGTCCTCCAATGAGGCTTAGAAAACGGACCTTATAAATTGTACAAAGTTGATCAAATAAAATATCAGATTTCATTAAAACCATTTTCTGAATGTCTACAATTGTTTACTTACAGCTTGCTGGAAATATGCCTTGTCCTGCAAGTTATTTTCAAGCAAGGTAAAGTCCTCCGCATCTTTACAAGGCTCCAGGCGCAGATTATCTTGAGTTTGACTCTCAGAATGCCGAGAAGCCAAATTATGGAGCAGCTTCTCCATGGCGTGCATTTCCCGCTCCATCATGTTCACTTTGATCAGCAGTGACTTGCAGATATCTTGGACAAAAGAAGAATCATAAATTACAACACAAATAATAGATTTAACTTATCAGTGGACCTTTTAAGAAGGCGGAAACTCAATCTCACCTGTGATTGCAGCAATATTCCTTAAAACATCAGCGATGTCTGCTGCTTGATCTGAAATGAGAAAATGATAAGTTCTCAAAAAAAAAAAAAACTACCAAAACATTTTAATACACCATGCTAGTTTTTGGTAGAGGTATTTTAAGTTACTTGCCTTCAGTGGCTTTTTGCCTTGGGGTGACTCTTTGCCTTGGTGTACTTGTGGCCATTAAATCTATGAGTTGACAAAACACATTTAAATAGTAGTAGTGCAAAGTTTTAAAAGGTAAATATACAAATCAGTTGACATTTTAGTTACAGCAGAAGATAAAATGTGTACCTTCACCGTTGAGGGACTCAGCTGGCAGTGTTGTCCTCTTCGAAACAGGAACTGAAGGGGGGAAAACATCAAAACTATAAATTAAACAAATAAATTTGACAGCAGTCTAAAGTAGCTGGTGGGCAGTCTAGAGGAGAAATTGAAGTATGGTCTGAATAAATTAGATAAACATAAAGGAAAATATACACACCATCTCTGCTGGATGCCTCATCTCTGTTCACCTCCAGCACCTCTGATTTATATTCAGAATCCTCACGTGCCACCTTTTGACAAGAGGAGCTCACTGTAGGTCTGTCTTGCAAGGACCTAATTTCTTGAGTTGCCCTCCTCCAGCTTCTTAAGTACTGGTGTGAACGCTTCATCCTACAAAAACAGGAAATATTTATGAAAATTTAGCTTTTGACTACACATCTCAAACTAAAGCAATATTTTGTGTTACAATGTTTAGTACTGGCTAACTAAACAATTTGATTCTCTTTAGTCTTTTGCTAGTTTGGAAGACTGGGTTGCCCAAGTCCAGTCCTTGGGATATTTTAGATACATCCTTGCTCAAATGGCTAAATGTCCATCACGCCCCCTGCCCCAAACACAAATTTCTAACCCCAAAATTCCACTATCTCCGCTCTGCTCCGCCCTCGCTTTCCGCTGCCGCTCGCTTCCGAGCTCAAATTATACTGTACCCGCTCTACAACGGCTCGGCTCCGGTGCGGAGACCTTAGGTGCGCAAACAGGCATGTGCGGGATTTTCGAGATCTTGCGATACAGTCCAAGCAATAAACGCGGAAGTTGGATCCAAACACCCGTTGTGTGGGAGAAGCATCGAAATGAACTGTTTAATCTGCCCATCATGTGTGTTGAGAGATCAGCAGTGTTTGGATCAACAAAGTGTGACTACTTTGATAGTAGAAACTGTATTTATGGCTTACTTTTGTGCATTTAAAGTTCAGCCACCATTGATAGTTGTTAAAAGTTGTTAAACCTGTACATATGACACAAAAAACGCTTTTTGTTTATCGATTTATTGTGAAATAACGGAAGTTGTGCTTGCTCCCTTTCCTGTTGGGCGGTTATGATTTCTGTCCATTGCCAGGTGCTCCGGCGTCTGGCAAAAACAGAATCGATCCTATCTTTGCCGGATGGCGGAATGGCGGGCGGCGCACTGCGCCGCACGGCCGCAGTAGTGGAACAGCTCTGATTGACTACAACGGACCGATTTTGCTGCGGAGTTCGTGCCGGAGCGGAGGTAGTGGAATTTTGGGGTTAGGGCAGAACATTAGCCCAGAGGTTTACTGATTGAGCAGACATGTGAGAACACGTGTAATGACCGCTTAGCAACGGGGCTACCAAGTGGCTGACGGTAGCTGGACTGCTAACTCTACAAATATACTGGTTGTAGTTATATCAATAGAATAGCAGAGTCATCTTGCTTGAAATTAGATTGATATTTTTCTAAATCAAGTGAAAAGTCCAGTTAGTTTGTTTGATTTTACTTGAACAGACCGAATAAACTACAGCTGGTAAGCTACCATGCGGTAGCTACCCATGTGGCATTGTTTGAGGGCAGATATATGCTACTGCCTTTTTAAATTAGAACTACAATAACAAGCACATGATAAAACTTTTTCTTACCTGAAGCAAGCGAACTAAGGAGTGAGTGGTTGACAAATAAATCCGAAGTAGCCAAATAGCAAAGAGCAACTAACTGGAAATGGATCTTGTGGAAAAAAACAAGGGATAAAATAAGAACAAAAACAGAGACAGATTAAGCTGATTGGAAGATGGTGTGGAACATGTGATGACCATAACAAATCAGAGAACTGGCTAGAACATCAGTCACAGTAATTGGTTGATTTTCAGGGTTGTTACAACAAGCCATTTCATTGGAGGGCTGTGAGGGCAGCAACATGTAAATCTTACATTTCTTTGCTGGTGGATTTTAGAAAGTAAACGTTTGTAAACAGCAAAAATGAGTTTTTCAGTAAACAAAGTTTAAAAAAAATATCCAATTTTTTTGGTAGAAAAACTGTTTTAGCCATGGAAATGGAATAATGGTTAACTTAATTATTGTCAAAACTCCAAATACTAACAAAAAACATTGGAGGGCTGTGAAGGCAGGTTGTTATAATATAGGGATGTGAAACCTAAACATTTAAAAAATATTCTCTACAAATAAAATATGCAGTTATAGAAGCCAGCAGATATCAGTTTTTATTTTTTAAATTGTTTTACTTGTAGTTTTATTTACACAATTTGTAAACAACAACACACACACACCTTCATCATCATCAGTCCCCTCTTGCACAACATGTACCTTTCTTTATTGGTGGTTTTCTGAAAGGTAACAAAGGGTATGTAGGACAGTTAACAGGATATGATTTAAATGCAATGCTCGACTATACTGATGCTCGTCTATACAATGTCCATCCTCATTCAAGAATCTGAGTAGCAGCTCCTCCTCAAACATTCCTGAATATTCAGAGCTTGTTTTTGCCAAATGTAAAAAGGATTTTTTTTTTCAGTAAACAAGTTAGAAAAGTCCAAGAATTTATTATTTTTATGAGAAAAATACTTCTTTAGCTATAAATGTGATTCAAATACTGCAACAAAAATGTGTTTAATTGTCAAAACTCCAAGTAGTAATTTAAAAGAAGCTTCCAAAAATAAAATAAATAAGATGCAGTTGTAGAATACACCAGAAGCAGATATCAGTTTTTACTTTTTATTTGTAGTGGTGCAATTTTTCTATATGATTGATCAAGATGGCGGCGCGTGTAGACGCAGCGACCTCACGCTCTCCTGAAAATGCGGTGTTTTGTTTGTCAAGTAAGTGTCTTTCTGCAAGTATTTCTTGCCAGTCCACGTCGGAATATGTGTACAGTCGTCAGGCTCTCTTACACATTCTGAGAAGCAAGATCTGCCAAGTTTTGAACACTAACGTTGAGGTGTTAAGGGAAATAGGACTTCTGCAACAGCCTGCTAGCTGGCCTAGCAACCCACAGGACTCGCGTGCTACCCCTCGCTGGGCAAGGAGACATCGAAAGCGGTGCGCTAGGACAAGGAAGCGGGGCAAGCGCGGAGGTGTCCGAGTAAGGCTTGATGCTAAGCCAACTCGCCCAGCCATACCGTCGCTCCTCTTGGCCAACGTACGATCTCTGGACAATAAAATGGACAGCATACGACTTCTGAGATCAGCGAATCGCAGAGTAAATGACTGTTGTGTGCTTGTTTTCATTGAGACATGGCTTAATGACAACATTCCGGACTCGGCCATACAGCTGGAGCAGCTAGCATGCTACAGAGCCGACAGGGCTCTCGTAGACGGAGGCAAGACCCGAGGTGGTGGGGTCTGTGTTTACATCCGCGACGAGTGGTGTCGTGATGCCACTGTAGTACGAAAACACTGCTCATCACTGGCGGAGTTCATGATCGTGAAGTGTCGCCCCTTCTACTTGCCCAGGGAGGTAAGTTCGATCTTGTTGGTCGCTACTTATATACCTCCATCTAGCAACAACAGCGATAGAAATGCGGCGCTGAACGAACTGTATCAGGCCATCAGTGAGCAACAAACAGCGCACCCAGACGGTTTCATCATCCTCGCAGGAGACTTTAATCACGCTGATCTTAAAACTGTTCTCCCAAAGTTTCATCAGCATGTACATTTTCCAACAAGGGGAGAAAACATACTGGACCTGGTCTACACACAGGAAAAAGGAGCATACAAAGCCATTCCCCTCCCCCATATCGGCACCTCTGATCACCTCACTGTGATGCTAATGCCAGCATACAGACAGAGAGTGAAGGTTGTCAAACCGGTTATGAAAGAGGTAAGAGTGTGGCCACAGGGGGCCACCTCTGCTCTTCAAGACTGCTTTGGGTCAACTGATTGCAGTGTTGCCAGATGTACGATAATTATCGTATTTGTACCATAATTTTGGGCTCTGTACGATGTACGATCAATAGTTTCAAAAATCCTCAAATGTACGATAATTTCACGTTGCACCTAGTAACACCGTCTTTTGCTGTGGCTTTCCCAAGTTCATTACATAATTTTAAACTGTTCTGAAGTCAGATTTCACCTCAGTGCTTACAGGTCTATGCTATTGTGTCTATTACAAAAACTGACTCTGGATCTGTTCAATAAATAGCCCAATCACATCGATAGGGCCTACTCTCGCGAGAAACTGTAAGGTTATATAATGTGGCACGTTTTTAGGCATTAAATTACTGGTTTTAAAGATGTTTATTTAAACAGGGCAATATAAAACACCTTCTTTGTTATATTATATTGGAGTGAGAAGTCGTTTATAGAACGTTATTATCAAATTTATAATGTACGATAATTTGTACTGAAAAACGATAACTTAGGCCTCTCTGTACGATATTGTGGGATTTTGGATCTGGCAACACTGACTGATTGGGACATATTCAGGGAAGCAGCCACCTACAACAACATCATAGACATCGAGGAGTACACAGATACGGTGAGATCATACATCACCAAATGCATTGATGACGTTACACAGGTGAAAAGCATCACAACTCGAGCAAACCGGAAGCCATGGCTCAAAGGAGATGTCCTCAGGCTGCTAAAGGCCAGAGACAAGGCCTTCAGAGCTGGGGATGAAATAGGCCTGAGAACAGCAAGAGCAAACCTGTCCCGCGGCATCAGGAAAGCGAAACAGGACTACACACACAAGATAACCTCCCACTTCAATGACAGCAAGGACACACGGAGCCTATGGCAAGGCATCCAGGCTATTACAGACTACAAGCCCGCAGCGCGTAGCTGTGAGAACGACACCACTCTGCTCAACAATCTGAACAGCTTCTTTGCACGATTTGAGACACAGAACAACACACTCCCACAGAAAACGCCACCACCTCCACACGACCAGCCTCTGTGCCTGTCTGTTGCCAGCGTGAAGAGGACACTCATCACCATCAATGCCCGGAAAGCAGCAGTTCCGGACAACATCCCTGGTAGTGTGCTAAAAGACTGCGCAGAGGAGCTGAAGAATGTCTTCACAGACATCTTTAACACCTCGCTGAGGCAAGCCACTGTCCCATCATGTTTCAAGACTGCCACCATCATACCTGTGCCAAAGAAACCATCCCCAGCTTGTTTCAATGACTACCGCCCCGTGGCACTGACACCCATTATTATGAAGTGCTTTGAACGACTAGTCATGTCACACATCAAATCCACCCTACCTCCCACTCTGGACCCATACCAGTTCGCATACAGAGCGAAACGATCCACAGAGGATGCAATCTGCTCTGCCCTCCACCCAGCCCTAACTCATCTGGACAAGAAAGACTCATATGTGAGAATGCTGTTCATAGACTTTAGTTCAGCATTCAACACCATAATACCATAACAACTCATCTGTAAACTGGACAGACTGGGCCTCAGCACCTCCCTTTGCAACTGGCTGCTGGATTTCCTCAGCCAGAGGCCGCAAGTGGTGTGTGTGGGCAACAAGGTCTCAAACAGCATCACCCTGAGCACGGGGGCTCCACAAGGCTGTGTGCTCAGTCCTCTGCTCTTCACCCTGTTGACACATGACTGCGCACCAACCTACAGCTCCAACCACCTTGTGAAGTTTGCAGACGACACAACACTGGTAGGGCTCATCACCAAGGACGATGAGACCCACTACAGGAAAGAGGTTGAGCTCCTGACCACTTGGTGCAGAGACAACAACCTCCAGCTAAATGTTAGTAAGACCAAGGAGATCATTGTCAACTTCCAGAGAGGCCGCAACAACTACCCCCATTGGCCATCGACGGCGCTGCGGTGGAGAGAGTGAGCAGCACGAAGTTCCTGGGGGTGCACATCAGGGAGGACCTCTCCTGGACCACCAACACAGCTTCACTGGCCAAGAAAGCACAACAGCGCCTCTACTTCCTGCGCAAACTCAAGCGGGCAAGTGCTCCACCACCCATCCTGATCACATTCTACAGAGGAACTATTGAAAGCATCCTCTCCAGATGTATCACTGTGTGGGGCGGTAGCTGCACTGACTATAACAGGAAAGCTCTACAGCGCATTGTGAGAACGGCTGAGAGGATAGTTGGTGCACCACTCCCCTCCCTGCAAGACATTTACACCACTCGCCTCACCTGCAAAGCCATCACAATTGTCAACGATGCCACCCACCCTGCGCACTGTCTGTTCAGCCTCCTGCCCTCTGGGAAGAGATACAGAAGTCTCCGCTCCCGCACTACCAGGCTCACCAACAGCTTCGTCCACCAGGCTGTGAGACTGCTGAACTCTCTTCCCTCACAGATCCCAGCCAGCAGAATCACCAGGGTGACAGGGGTATAGGATGACAGACTGGACCCTACACCCCACCCCACACACACACACACACACGCACACGCACACCACACTCCACACACCACACACACACATACACATTATACAAAAAGGAAATAGTGGTTGAACCAATAATGGGGTAAACATTTCTGATTGTAAACAACTACCTCTGCATAGAAATTGCACACACCTGCTGCTATATGTTTTGTATATTATTAGCGATATTTACCTGTTTAATATTATCTTATTGTTAGGGATGTTTTTTGTTTTGTTATTGTTGTGCATCTGCACTTTATGTAAATGTCTACGCATGGGACAGTGTGAAACGTAATTTCAATTCCTTGTATGGCAAGCACATTCGAAGAATTGACAAATAAAGTATTCTATTCTATTCTATTCTATCTAGTTAAGAGCACACTGTGTAGACAAATTTAACCCCCCCCCCCCCAGCCCCACCCGCCCCCCCCCCCCCCCCCCCCCCCCCCACACACACACACACACACGCACGCGCACACACACGCATGCACACGCACACGCACACACACACACACACACACACACACACACACACACACACACACACCACACACCCCCTCACACCACACACCACACACCACACACACACACACACACACACACACCACACACACACACACACACACACACACACACACACACACATACACATTATACAAAAAGGAAATAGTGGTTGAACCAATAATGGGGTAAACATTTCTGATTGTAAACAACTACCTCTGCATAGAAATTGCACACACCTGCTGCTATATGTTTTGTATATTATTAGCGATATTTACCTGTTTAATATTATCTTATTGTTAGGGATGTTTTTTGTTTTGTTATTGTTGTGCATCTGCACTTTATGTAAATGTCTACGCATGGGACAGTGTGAAACGTAATTTCAATTCCTTGTATGGCAAGCACATTCGAAGAATTGACAAATAAAGTATTCTATTCTATTCTATTCTATCTAGTTAAGAGCACACTGTGTAGACAAATTTACCCCCCCCCCCCCACACACACACACACACACACACACACACACACACACACATTCACCTCTTGCACAACATGTACCTTTGTTGGTGGGTTTTCAAAGGTAACAAATGGTAGTAGACAGGATTTGATTTAAATGCAAATAATCCCCTTCGAGCTGACGCCCATTATGCATCCTCGTTCAAGAAACTAGTAGCTCCTCCTTAAACCTTTTGGTACATTCAGAACTTGTTTTTGCCAAATGCAAACACGTTTTTTTTTCAGTAAACAAAGGTTAGAAAAGTTTTTTTTTTTTCATAAAATAAAAAGTTACATTTTTTTTAATTAGAAAGACATTTTAGCTATAAACATGATTCAAGTACTGCAACTACTAATTATTTATTTATTGTCAAAACTAATAATAAAAAACAAAGCATTAAAAGACCAAATTAAATTATATCTTTGTGTGTTATTTTTCATGTGTGTTGAGGAAAACACTTTTAATTTTAACAAAATCCAGATTAGAATCACAATATGGATAAGCTGAAAATCTAATTTGATGATAAAATCTCTTAAATTTTATTTATACCTTTCTCAGTGGCCTAGTTGTAAAGTGTTCGCCCTGAGACTGGGAGATCAGGGGTTCGATTCCTGGTCGGGTCATACCAAAGACTTTGAAAAAATGGGACCCAATGCCAGCATTAAGGGGTTGGATTGGGGGGTTAAACCACCAAATAGTTACCGAGCGCGGCTGTGTCTGCAGCTCACCGCTCCCCCAGGGGATGGGTCAAATGTGGAGAACAAATTTCGCACACACACCTGTATGTGACAACCATAGGCATCATTTTAACCAGACGATTTGTCATGTACATTTACAAAATGAAATCTGTCAGACAGGTAGGATTTAAACCAGCCTAGCGCTGTTCCTTTGATCCCTACAACATGTTCAAGTCTTTCTAAAAGAACATTGTGATCAACTGTGTCAAAGGCAGCACTGAGATCTAACAAGACTAGAACAGACACAAGATTCTTATCTGAGGCCATGAGAATATCATTTGTAACTCTCACTAATGCAGTTTCAGTGCTGTGATACTTTCTAAAACCAGACTGAAATTCCTCAAACAGATCATTAGTGTTTAACTGCTCACATACTTGGATGGCCACTAATTTCTCCAGGACTTTGGATAAAAATGGAAGGTTAGATATTGGTCTATAATTCATTGGGTCATCTGGATCCAGAGAAGGCTTCTTAAGTGAAGGTTTGATTACAGCAACCTTAAAATCTTGTGGTACATATCCATTTACTAAGGATAGATTGATCATATCTAGAATGGGGGCAGTAACCAAAGGAAATGCTGCTTTATGTGGCGAGCGGGGCCACTTATCAATTTAGAAATACAACGCCACCTGATTATCAGGAACTAAAACCACTGAACTTAAGGCACATTAGTTCATTTTTACAAATCAAGCTTGAGACGGAGTTCCATTCCACACAAACAGAGATTTTATTCAAAGAATAAAATGAGTTTAAAATAATCTAAAACACCATGCACCTGCAGATAAACACTGATTAAAACCAAATCAACTTAGGCTGAGACTGACTAATGGGACTGCCTAAGAGAGCCCGGAACTAAATATCAACCACAAGTAATTTCACCCCAATCACACGTGCATGCATTCGGGGGGTAAAGTGAATCTGGAGCACACGCACACCATCAAAGGGACCACCACCAGGGCTCGACCACCACTGTCAGCTCACAGCCTAAATGAAAAGAAAACAGAAAGCACAGTAAAAATCCAAATCCACACACACACACCCACCCACACACACACACACACACACACACACACACTAAAACAGCCACGACTGAGCAGGCAGGCCGTCAGGAAATGAGCGAGCATACAGCTCACCTGCACACGAGTCTATTAGCCTGTGCTCAGCCGTCCTTATGAGCTCCCGGGCCGACGACAACTGCCGGTAGGGCCCGCAGCCCCTCGTTAGAATACCCAACCCCACAGCAGGTGTACGCCCTCCGCTGGTATTCAGTACAGAGGAGCGAGTGACAAAAGCCGCTCCCGATGGTCTCCGCTGATCCCGTCAACCAGTCCGAGCATTGGGGTGGAGAGGTCTTGGAGCCGGATGATGGTCCAGTACCGGGTCAACAACCGGTAAACAGAGATCCCATGAAACCGTGCATAAAAGCAGCAGAACAGCAGAACATCAGAGTCTCCTGTGGAGACACACCCCTTCCTGGATCTGGAAGGCACATTAATTTGTATTATCCTACAGCCACAGCTAAGTGGAGAGGAGCGCAGATGTACATACCACTTCTTTGAAGCACATAGGATAAAAGAGAAGCCTTCCGTTACTCTGGGAGGACCACATACAACAATTCCTGTGGCAGGAGCAACCAATAAACACCAGACTCCATGCAACTACTGCAGCGTTTTTAGATAGTACTCACAGTCCGACACGCCGGAGTCCCGTACACAACGGCTCTTCACACAGGAAGCGGAAGTTAAGCCAAAGTAAAAGATCGCTGTAGCTCCACCTCAGGCCCTATTTATATGAGCGCCTTCCCTCAATGATAGGTCGTCCAATTACTTGGTGGCAGGTGACTCATCCCAAACAATCAAATAATTTGGTTGGGATTGGATCCAAAATGCAAGTTGAAGGTTTAGATGAAGCTAATATTTTTGATAACTCTGAAAGCTCAACTGGATCAAAACGGTTCAAGCACAGATGAGGTTCTACAGTCACCTCTGATGCTGCCTCACTTACTGAGGAAGAAGAAATCACATTAGGGAGGATGCTAAAGATTTTATTTCTAATAGAATTAATTTTACTTGTAAAAAATCCCATGAAGTCATTGCTGCTGAGGGCTAAGGGAATAGATGGCTCAGAGCTATGATTCTGTGTAAGTTTAGCAACTGTACTGAAAAGACATTTAGGATTATGCTTATTCTCCTCAATTAATGCTGAAAAATAAGCAGTTCTAGTTTGTCGAAGCTTATTTTTATAAAGCACAAAACTATTTTTCCAGGATAGGTAGGCCTCCTCATGGTACATAGAGTGCCATGTTCTCTCCAATTTCCTAGAGTTTTGTTTTAAGGCTCGCAAATGAGAATTAAACCAGGGAGCCAACTTCCTGTCCCTAATCACCTTCTTTTTTAAAAGGGCAACATCATCTAATGCCACACGTAAAGAGGAATTAACATGATGAACTAAGGCATCAATTTGTGAGGGGCTAGAACTGAAAATATTGCCCTCTGCTACGTTCCTCTGAGATGCTGAGGACAGTAAAGATGGAACCGTTGATTTACAAGATGCAACTGCGTTGTCAGATAGAGACCGACTATAGTGAAATTTACTTTCATGTCTCGAGAACTCAGTTATAAAAAACTCAAAGGTTATCAGAAAGTGGTCCGAGAGGACTGGATTATGTGGAAAGATCATTATTTCCTCACACTCTATGCCATAAGTCAGCACAAGGTCCAATGTATGGTGGCAGGAGTGGGTGGAGCTATGTATTCTTTGAGTAAAACCAATTGAGTCTAGGATATTACTAAAGACTACACTGAGGCTATCATTTTCAATGTCCACATGAATATTAAAATCCCCCACTACAATGACCTTATCAGTATTTAGCACCAAATCAGATAAAAAATCAGAGATCTGATCCAAAAACTCAGAGTAAGGGCCTGGCGGACGATATGAAACTACAAACAAGAGTGGTTTTACAGTTTTGCAATCTGGATTAGGAAAACTAAGAATAAGATGTTCAAACGAATTGTAACTATTAATCTGTAAGGGACTGATTAATAAGTCAGAATGAAAAATGGTTGCTACTCCTCCTCCTCGCCCTGTACTTCAAGCAATATGATGATTTAAATAATTTGAAGGAGTCAACTCGTTTAAGCTAACATAGTCCTCTTGCTGCAGCCAGGATTCTGTGAGAGAGAGCAAAGAGATCTGATTATCATAAATCAAGTCATTAACTAACAAAGTCTTAGAAAAAAATGGATCTAATGTTCAACAACCTACATTTAATTTTTCTAGTTTTCTGCTCAGTTGAATTTGTTCTAATATTTATGAGATTTCCATGATTTGGTTTATTAAGCCTGATATTTAATCTGTGTGATTTTGGCCGTGGGCAGGACACTGTCTCTATGAGGTAGTGGGTGGGTAACAGTACAGAAGCTGCAGAGGGGTGAGTTAAACTACGACTCTGCTTCCTGGTCTGGATCCTGGGTTGTCATGAAGGACTAATAAAACTGGCCATGTTCCTAGAAAGAAGAGCTGCACCATCCAAAGAGCAGGGTATCTGCAGGTTTTTGGGAGCCAAATTTAAGACTTTTTAAGACCTTTTTTAAGGCCACTTTGACCAAATTTAAGCTATTTTTTTAAATTTTATTTCTGCTATAATTTCCAGCTATTGCCTGGGACTGGTGCTAACCACGTCGCGAACGTGGGATTAATCATCCAGTTACCATTAAACTTGCACTTCTCCACCGCACAAGCTCCCACTAGCTTAACCAGCTAATGTGCTCATCTTAAAGTACCCCCCTTTCACAAACAACTGAATGTGTACGGTTCCGCTTACGCCAATATCATACACAAAAAATGCTGAAGACTAACTAGAAATTCACAAAAATGAATAAAATAATCTAGTTTATTGGGTCTTTGATAATTTAAGACCTTTGGAAACTGTATTTAAGGATTATTTGTAATTTTTAAGGATTTTCAAGGCCTTAAATTTGGAAAAGTAAATTTAAGACTTTTTAAGACTTTTTAAGGACCCGCGGATACCCTGAAAGAGGGATGGATGCCGTCTCTCCACATCAGACCAGGTTTTCCCCCAAAAGTTTTCCAATTATCAATGTAGCCCACGTTGTTTTCAGGACACCACCTAGACAGCCAGCGGTTACAATGGCTGTTGGCAGGAAGGATCTCCAGTAGCGGTCAGTGTTGCAGCAAAACTGAAGAAGCATCAGACTGAAGACAGTCTTCTGTTGTCGGACAGTCTTGTGAAGAGAATGCTCAGGGTTATCCATAATTTTCTTGGTTCTCTGGAGAATCCTTCTTTGCATTATCTCCTCCAGTGGTTCCGAAACGAAAACATATGCATACTAAACATATGCAGTAGAGCTTATTTTTTAAATGAAATCAAGACACCGCTGTCCTATATTACTTGTTTTTAAGGTTTTTATAAATTTGTTTTTCCATTCTGGTTTTTTTTTTTTTTTTTTTTTTTTTTTTTTTTTTTTTTTGCTGTTAATCTGCCATTAGTTTTGCAATATAACTTCCTGTGGTATCGACATAATGAATAAAAGTGACAACAAAAAGTTAACCTGAAAACGTCTCTGCAACATGCCACAAACATTTAGTTGGCACGTTGTCACAACGTTAAAATAGCAATGTTGTCACAACACTGCAGTAAAGTTGTGGATATGTCGCGACAACATTCCAGCAACGTCCTATGTGATGTTCTGACAACGTCGTAGCGGAATTTCACTTTGGAAGTCGCTACTACGTAACATGCGACGTTGCTGCAACATCACAAGGTGTCAGAAAATACGTTGCGACTACGTTGTTGCAACGGACCTGTGTTAGTAGGGATGACATGTCGAGATGTGCAGCAAAACATGAAGTTACGCGTCACGCTGATGTCACTCAGAAGATTAAAAAGTAAGTAAGTAAATAAATAAATAAAATGAATAAATAATAAATTCAATCAAAATAACCCCCACCCACCCACTATCTCTCTCCCATGCTTATTTCTCAGTGTGGTCTCAGGGAGCTGCTACAGAACTCCATCAGTCAGTCCATCACGGGGACAGTCTAAGATCTTCTAGTCATGGGTGTTGGATTGTTCATAATGTTTGCATGCCGTACTTATTATCCTGCGTGTTTGCCGTAGTGGCAACCGGAAGTGGGAGGGGTTACGTTGTTCCGACGAGCGGCAAATAAAGTAAAATGGTGGCTCATGAAGTGGACTAAGAAGAATTATTTTATAAGTTTGAGAACAGAACATTACATGGTGTCAGAATAAATCGAACTAAACGCTCACTGTCAGCGCGAAAAATGGATTCGTCAGGAGTTCCTGCACCACGAATGGACTGGGATTCAGCTAATCTTCCCGATGCCTGGTGGAGGTTTGTACAACATGTGAAGCTAATGTTTAGCGGCCCGCTAAGCGGCAAGTCCGAGGAGACCCAGTGCAGCTATCTCCTTCTGTGGGTAGGAGAAAGAGGCAGAGACATTTACAACACATGGCAGCTATCTGAGGAGGAAGCTAAAAAGCTGACCACCTACCTCAACAGGTTTGAACAGTACCTCATGCCTAAAACATACACCATTTTTGCCAGATACAAGTTTAACGAAAGACTCCAAGGTGACGGGGAGTCATTTGAACACTTTGTGACTGAGTTAAAGTTACTCATCAAGCAGTGCGGCTATGTGAACAGTGATGAAATGGTCCGAGACAGGATTGTCTTTGCAACCAGTTTCCCACAAGTCAGAGAAAAACTGCTGAGCCAAGGGTCAGATTTAACCCTAGAAAAAGCCATAGACATGGCACGCTCATATGAGATCGCACAAACCCAATTGAAAGCCATGGTCGACCCACACACAAACCTGCAGGGAGCAGCGCCTGTGCATGCAGTATCCACTAAGCGCCAGAGTACACAGCAGAAACATAGGAGGGCACCTCATCACAATAACATGGGAAAAGTGTGTGGAAGATGTGCACGAGCACACAGTCAGAAGGAGGAGTGCCCTGCAAAAGGGAGGAGGTGCAAAAAGTGCAATAAAATGAACCACTTTGCCCAAGCATGCCGTTCAGATGCACCAAACCAACGCAACCCGGTGTGTTCTATCAACCCTGACACTCCAAGCGAGGAAGCAGAGCTATTCATAGATTCCATAACAAAGTGCAATGAAGGGGAGGCTGATGAACAGGCTTACGCTGACGTAGAAGTAGGCTCACGTCATCACACCGTGAGTTTTAAGCTTGACACAGGAGCCACTGCTAACGTCATCCCTGCCCGATTGTTTAAGAAACGTTTCGAGCAGGTCAGCTTGGCACCGCCCACACACACACTATCTGGCTATGGAGGAGAAAAACTCAACATCAAAGGCACCTGCCAGGTGAAGTGCAGATGGAAAGACATTCACAAGATGTTGACCTTTGATATACTAGAAACTGCAGCGCCTCCCATCCTGGGGTTGAGAGCAGGCCTAGATCTAAACCTAGTGAAGCTGGTCATGTCAGTGCAGATCACAGGTGTCATGGAGGAGTTTGCTGATGTGTTTAAAGGCATAGGGAAATTCCCAGGAGAATGCGACTTACACATTGACCCAGACGCCACGCCCGTCGTGTGCCCCCCACAGACAATCCCTTTCACACTGCGGGAACGACTGAAACAGGAGTTGGACGACATGGAGAAAAACGGCATAATCATCAAAGTAAAAGAACCCACAGAATGGGTGAACGGACTGGTGGTCGCAGAGAAACGTAATGGGAATCTCAGAGTGTGCCTTGATCCTCGCGAGTTAAACAAAGCCATCGAAAGACCCCATTACCCGCTTCCAACACTGGATGACATCACACCAAAGCTGGCAGGAGCTCAGTACTTTAGTGTCATGGATGCTCACTCCGGCTATTGGGCCATCCAGTTAACCACCAAGTCATCGCTCCTCACCACATTCAACACGATCTTTGGCAGGTACCGCTTTCTGCACCTGCCTTTTGGGATAATATCAGCACAGGACATTTTCCAAAGGAAAATCGATGAGATATATGAAGGGCTCAATGGGGTGGTAGCCATCGTGGATGACATCCTCGTGTTTGGCAGGACAAAGGAGGCACACGACGACAACCTCCGTGCCATGCTCGAGCGCACAAGGGAGCGAGGAGTGCGTCTCAGTCCAGAGAAATGTGTCATAGGAGCCACAGAGGTGAGTTATTTTGGACACAAACTCACCCGCGAGGGCATCCAGCCAGACCAAAAAGAAACTGCAGGCCATAAAAGACGTGCCACCTCCTGAGAACAAGAATTAATTCTTGGAATGGCTAATTACCTGTCCAGATTTGCACCACGGCTATCTGAAGTAAATGCACCACTGCGTCAGCTGCTCAAGCAAGATTCGGAGTTCATATGGGATCAGAATCACGACAGAGTCTTCCAGCAAATGAAAGACCTCATAACCAGAGAACCAGGCCCCATACTGGCATACTACGACACAACCAAGGAGATACGGCTACAGGTAGATGCATCGAAGTATGGTTTGGGAGCTGTGTTGATGCAGGACGGACACCCAATAGCATATGCTTCAAAGACACTGACCCCAACAGAGGTTAACTACGTACAGATTGAAAAAGAGCTCTTTGCGGTGTTGTTTGGATGCAAGCGTTTCCACACCTACATATACGGCAGAAAAGTCCTCGTCGAGTCAGGCCACAAACCGTTAGAGCACATACTGAAGAAGCCGATCTCTGTAGCCCCTGCTCGGTTGCAGCGCATGCTGTTACAGCTGCAGAGATACGACATACAGATCGTGCACCGGCCCGGAAAAGACATACCTGTGGCCGACACACTGTCCAGGAAACCATTGCTCGACCAAGACAGCACGCTGAGCGAAGGCATGGAAGACCAGATCCACTCAGTGATAAACAGCCTCCCAGTATGTGACAAAAAGCTCTCAGAGATACAGGCTGCAACAAGATGCGACCCGCAGCTCACCCTGCTGAGGCAAACCGTGCAGGATGGTTGGCCTGAGGACAGAAAAAAATGCCCCAAAACCCTGTTGGACTTCTGGAATTTCCGAGATGAAATTTCACATTTCCATGGCATCATCTTTAAAGGTGGCAAAATCATAATGCCCACAGCCCTAAGAAACAATATGCTGGAGAGAATCCACACTGGGCACATGGGGATTGAGAGGAGTAAGCAGAGAGCAAGGAACGCCCTCTTCTGGCCAGGCATGGGCAGAGACATAACTGCCACCGTGGAAAACTGTTCCATATGTCAGGAGCGGCGCGCAGCGAATCCCAAATTCCACACCAGATTCCTTAGAGACCATGGCAGGTCGTGGCCTCAGATCTCTTCACATGGCGTGGACGGGACTACTTAGTAGTTGTGGACTATTACAGCCACTACTTTGAGGTTGAAAGGCTGTTCTCTACCACCGCAGGGTCCGTCATCAAAAAGCTCAAGGCCATATTCGCCAGGCATGGCATACCAGAGAAGCTTGTCTCGGATAACGGACCACAGTATAGCTGTCGAGAGTTCAAGGATTTTGCAGTCACATGGGACTTTGTCCACACGACCTCAAGCCCTTTGTACCCACAAAGCAACGGCCTCGCTGAAAGAACAGTTCAAACGGCCAAATCAGTTCTGGATAAAGCTCATGCACAGGGAGTTGATCCATACCTGTCTATGTTGGAGCAAAGGAACACGCCAGTCGACGGCTTCAGATCACCTGCGCAGCTCCTCATGAGTCGACGTCTGCGTTCAGGGATTCCCATCACTGGACACCAGCTGTCGCCTCGCATCATAAGCCAGACGGCCGTGCAAAAAACACAAATGGAAAGGCAAGAGCGTCAGAGGCACTACTACAATCGCAGCGCCACACCACTACCAAGGCTGCAGCAGGGTGACCACATTCGTTTTCAGCACGAGTCTGGAAACTGGAAACCGGCTGTCATCATCCAACCTGCAGAGACCGCCCGCTCTTTCCTGATCCGCACTGGCGAAGGACAGACTATACGGCGTAACCGACGGCACCTGAGAGGCACCAAAGCGGCACCTCCAGCACCAACATCCGGTCTGGTAACCCAGCCAGATAGTGCAGCTCAACAACAAGCCGAGCCCCTGTCGCCATCCAGAGACACTACAACACCAACCAGGGACACTAGCTCTACCCTGACCACCAGATCAGGACGAGTGGTCAAACCAAGTGTCATTCTTGACCTGTGACTGTAAAGGATGTAGACGGATCGCTGCCCTAAACAAAAAAAAACAAAAAAAAGCATGTCAAGTGGATGTACCAATGTGTGCATATCCTGTGTTGCATTGTTATTGTTAGTTTTATGTCACAGTAACTTGACATATTACCGTGTTGAGCAGACTGTTCTGTGTTTTCATGTTCAAGATGTTCCATTTCTAAATGCATACCAGCTATGTCACTGGCGGACTTTAAAAAAAAAAACGGGAGATGTTGGATTGTTCATAATGTTTGCATGCCGTACTTATTATCCTGCGTGTTTGCCGTAGTGGCAACCGGAAGTGGGAGGGGTTACGTTGTTCCAACGAACGGCAAATAAAGTAAAATGGTGGCTCATGAAGCGGACTAAGAAGAATTATTTTATAAGTTTGAGAACAGAACATTACAATGGGCTGGTGTTGAAACTCCCACACCCGTTTTTCACACAACAGGAGATGTTTTAGAGCACTGGTGGATGAATAGAATAGAACATTAATGTCAGTGGGGAAATTAATTTGCTAGAGCAGCACAAACACAGAAAAGAAAAAGGAAAATTAATAAGATTAGAGGTAAACACACAAAGGCAGTAAGCTATTATAGTAACCTTCAACCACTAAAAACAACGAGTAAAAAAACTGGGTTTCCAGAACTATGCAGCAGGGACACAAACATCCGGTAATAAAATCATCTCTATATTCTTTTTAACGGCAGCTGATTTATGTATATTGGTTTGAACTAGATTTTGGCTGTATGACTTTTTGTTTTGTCTATTTTATCTTTGCTTTTATGTCCTTAATTTCATCCATGGTGCCTTGAGATTTATAGTGAAGCACTGTCAGTTTTTTAAATCCTGTACAAATAAATTTTAACACACGTGTCTCATTCCATGCTGCACGTGCTTGCGCCTGACTGGGCACCAGTAATGAGCAGTGAAAATGCAGACAGCGCCTCACTGACCAATGCAAGCCAGGGAGAGGAAATGTCAGAGATGGTTTTTACAGCAGCGTGATGAAGATGTTAGGTGCATGGATGTAATTTTAATTAGATCAAAACTGGTTTTATTACAGATGTTTCGTTTTCTTTCAGAACCATGTAGACGGACCAAAGTGGACCAAAGCTGGTCAGGCAAAGCGTTCACGCTGAGATCAGGAGCAAAATAAGTCCATTTTCAGAAAAACCGCGCTCAAAAACAGCTCTCTTTGCAACAGGAGGTATTTGCTCACTGCCACCAGACAGATGGTGATGATAGAGACAGAGATGGAGAGGAAGAGGAGCAGACCGAAGATGTTGCACCACAGTATGGAGCTAGGCTTGGGACAATATTCAATGTAACTTGTACCAAGTTTTGTAACTTGGAACATGTTTCATGACATGTAACTTTGGATTCATAACTTGTAACTTTAGTTTTCTAACTTGTAATTCTCAATTTGTACTTGTATTTCTTGTTTTGTAACAGGAAATTTTCATTTTGTACATGTATTTTTTATTTTGTAAAATCAAACTTTTATTTTGTACATTTACTACTCATTTTGTAACATCAAACATTCATTCAGAAACATTAAACTTTTGGTTTTTACCTAGCAGACTTCCAAAATAAAATTAAAAAAATCTATGTACAAGTTTGAAATCAAAACTCTCAAAACACACATTTCATTCTACAGGTACAAACCACAAATCTACTGTCATGGTCCGTGGTGAGCTGCCAGTCTGTAACCCTGTTTTCTCCTGAGTATTGTTTTCACAGGTAGGCGTGTCTGAGAGCTCCCAGCTGCAGCTGATCTCACCATCAAGGCCCAGGGGATTTAAGGAGCAGTGTGACACTTCACCACGCCGGATGATTACTCTTCTTGGGTCGCTCTAGCCTCCGACTCTACTTAGAGATCTGAATTTGTTACTCTTGTTTACCTGTCGCCTGAACATCCCTTGATGCCCTCTCCTGCTCTCCTCCAGGTTCCTCACAATCTCTCACCAGCTCCAGAACAAGACCCGGATCTCAGCCTACCTGACACACTGCTTCATCCCCTGGCCGCCCGCTCTCAGCTGCTCACCTACTAACGTCCATTCCTGCTCCTACACCTCTGGACAAAACAATCCCGTTACCTGTGGATCTCCTCAGCTCACCCGGACCTAACAACCTTCCTGTACAATTACCACTACCAAGAAACGGTAAGACCAGTCTTTCAGACAACGTTTCCATTTGTTTACACCTCATATTCACTCTGTCTCCCTCCTTAGAATCTCCCCCCTGGATTCCTGCTGCCAGTCCTGCATCTCGTCCGTTCCCGTCTCTCACATCGCTCTTTATGTAGTTAGAAATAAAGACCTTTTTACTTACCTTCTTGTTCTCCGTATTGTGATTCTGCATGTCGTGGGTCAAGAAACTTCCTCCCGACATGACAGAATCATCCGGCCAAAATATTGACTCCATCGCAGAATCCAACCCGTCTGTTAACCTCCCGCCTGCCATTTCTGAAACACTTTCCCGTCACGAACACGCCATCCATAGCCTGCTAGAACAAGTAGCTGACTCTCACCAACGGTTACTCCATATGGGCAACATGTTATGTACCCTCACTGCTAAGCTAACGCCCCCAGAATCTTCCGTTCAGCCGCCTCCTGTTTCTCCTCCGTCCGCACATCCGGTTCCTTCTCCAGCAATAAACTTCCGGATACCCAACTCACTCCCCTCAGACACCGATTCCGGTGAGTTCGGCAAATGCCGTGGTTTTTTTATTTAACTCAGTTGGCCTTTGAGAGATCGCCCAAAGCTTTTGTTGTAGATTCTGTAAAGATCTCGTACATAATCAGATTACTCCGAGGCAAGGCGTTAGACTGGGCCGAAGCAAGGAGCCATGACGCCGGTTTCCTGCGCGGTTCCCTCTCACAGTTTCTGACCGAATTCAAGCAGACATTTGATCATTCTGAGTCTCCCGCTGAAATAGCTAAACAGCTATGGAACCTCCGTCAAGGAAAACAGACTGTTGCTGACTTCGCTATAGAGTTTCGCACACTGGCAGCAGTTTCCTCTCTAGATCAAGGTTCACTCCTTGGAGCATTCACTCAGGCATTAAACGACCAGTATATTGGTCGATGGTTTTAATCTGTTCCTCACCTTGTGAAGCAGCATGGTTCAGCTATAGCTGTGGTAAACTGACTATAGAAATAAAATGAACTCCATGGTTCAGATTTAGACAAAGTAAAACTATAATGAGAAAAGTTTGAACATTTTTGTCATGGTCTGCGTCTGCGTCTCCCTCATGTGTTTCCTTGTGTGCTCCATTCCCCTCTAAGAATCCCCTTATGTGTCTCCTTGTGTTCCTCATGTGTCCCCAGGTTTTCAGCCCTCCAGATGATCCCTCCCAGGTCCTGTGTTCCTTTGGTCTCCCCCAATCACCCCTCTGCAGTTTTTTTAGGTTCAGCTTTTCATTTTATTAGTCTCTTTAGTGTGTTTTCCCACAGGTTTTTGTAGTTTTCCTTCCCCTTAGAATATTAGTTATTTTTGCTGCTTTTCTTGTCTTTAGGTTTTTACTCTTAGGTCGTGTTAGTTTCTTCCCTGATTAGCTAATTGCTTTCACTTGGTTTCTCTCCCCACACACCTGCAGCCTATCTGTCTCCCATCATGCCCCAGTGTATATAACCCTGTCTGCGTCTCTGTCTGTGGTTGGGTCATTGTATTTGTCACCTTTGTCTCGTTTCCCTCTCTAGTTTTGGATTCTAGGTTTTGTATTTTGGGACTTTGATTTTGTGTTTTGGCTCCCTGCTTTTTGGGACTGATCATTAATAAAATGATTTTTACTTTATACTAAGCGCCATCTGGTTCTCTGCATCTTTGGGTCCCAACCTCCTCTTGGCTCCCCATCGTGACAATTTTAACTCAAACCAAGTTCATTACCAAGTCTTCAGGGTTTGACTGTGAACTGAAGTGTAGAAAACAAAAAACTGAGCAAAGATAAAACATTTAAAAGGTTTATTAAAAGGTGTTTGTGCATGTGTCCGGTGTCTGACGATCCAAGGACCCAGGTGTCGTAGGGTCCAGGTGTCAAAGTGTCAGTGTCCAGTGTTCCAGGCATCTGAGGGTCCCAGGTGTCCAGGGTGCCAGGTGTCCAAGGGTCCAGGGTTCCAGGTGTCCAAGGGTCCAGTCTGGAATGAAAAATGCCACAAATAACAGATTGAGTTAATTTACTAAAATGTGTGTGTGTGTGTGTGTGTGTGTGTGTGTGTGTGTGTGTGTGTGTGTGTGTGTGTGTGTGTGTGGACTGATCATTAATAAAATGATTTTTACTTTATTGTTCCACTAAGCATCATCTGGTTCTCTGCATCTTTGGGTCCCAACCTCCTCTTGGCTCCCCATCGTGACAATTTTAACTCAAACCAAGTTCATTACCAAGTCTTCAGGTTTGACTGTGAACTGAAGTGTAGAAAACAAAAAACTGAGCAAAGATAAAACATTTAAAAGGTTTATTAAAAGGTGTTTGTGCATGTGTCCAGTGTCTGACGATCCAAGGACCCAGGTGTCGTGGGGTCCAGGTGTCAAAGTGTCAGTGTCCAGTGTTCCGGGCGTCTGAGGATGCAAGGTCCCAGGTGTCGTGGGGTCCAGGTGTCAAAGTGTCAGTGTCCAGTGTTCCAGGCATCTGAGGGTCCAAGGACCCAGGTGTCGTAGGGTCCAGGTGTCAAAGTGTCCAGTGTTCCAGGCGTCTGAGGATGCAAGGTCCCAGGTGTCGTGGAGTCCAGGTGTCAAAGTGTCAGTGTCCAGTGTTCCAGGCATCTGAGGGTCCAAGGACCCAGGTATCGTAGGGTCCAGGTGTCAAAGTGTCCAGTGTTCCAGGCGTCTGAGGATGCAAGGTCCCAGGTGTCGTGGAGTCCAGGTGTCAAAGTGTCCAGTGTTCCAGGCATCTGAGGGTCCAAGGTCCCAGGTGTCCAGGGTTCCAGGTGTCCAGTGTGCCAGGCGTCTGAGGGTCCAGGTCCCAGGTGTCGTGGGGTCCAGGTGTCCAAGTGTCCAGGGTTCCAGGTGTCCAAGGGTCCAGTCTGGAATGAAAAAAGCCACAAATAACAGATTGAGTTAATTTACTAAAATGTGTGTGTGTGTGTGTGTGCGCGTGTGTGTGCATGCTTGCGTGCGTGTGTGTGTGTGTGCGATGTGTGTGCATGCTTGATGTGTGTGCGTGTGTGCATGCCTGCATGCGCGATGTGTGTGTGCGTGCGCAATGTGTGTGCGTGTGTGCATGCGTGCATGCGTGCGTGCGCGATGTGTGTGTGTGTGCGTGCGTGTGCAATGTGTGCGTGTGTGCATGCCTGCATGCGCGATGTGTGTGTGTGTGGGTGCGTGCGTGCTCAATGTGTGTGCGTGTGTGCATGCGTGCGTGCGCGATGTGTGTGCGTGCGTGCGCAATGTGTGTGTGTGTGCATGCGTGCTTTATGTGTGTGCGTGTGCATGCAATAAGAAAGGGGAGGTGGTGTCCTGACAGGGGAATCCTACTAGTTGCAGATAGCAGATTCCCAACTTACCATTGTTCCCACCCTCCAGAAAAAGAAAAAAAAACGTGACGTGTCTGTGGTGCAAAAACTAAGAGGACAGGTCAAGGGCCAGAGCAGGTGGTTGAAGGGCGAGGCTGCTGGTTGACAACCTCACCCATCCCACCCTCACCCTAGTCCCAAACCCTGTCCCACAAATTATTAGTGTTTATCCGTGTGTGTGTGTGTGTGTGTGTGTGTGTGTGTGTGTGCGATGTATGTGCGTACGTGTGCGATGTGTGTGTGCATGCGATGTGTGTGTGTGTGTGTGTGTGTGTGTGTGTGTGTGTGTGTGCGTGCGTGCGTGCATGTGTGTCCGTGCGTGCAATGTGTGTGCGTGCGTGCGCGATGTGTGTGTGTGAGTGTGCATGCGTGCGTG
>SSNQ01034524.1:451913-471127 GCA_006942095.1 Nothobranchius kuhntae | reverse complement strand
TGCGCGATGTGTTTGTGCATGTTTGTGCGTGTGTGTGTGTGGTCACTGGTCTGAATGTGGGTTTACAAACAGTAAAACTCTAGAAAAGTGAACACAACAAAGGATATATAAAAAGATATTCCAGATGTTGTTCACTGGCTGCGGCTGCTCCCTCCTGGGCTGCTGGACGCTGCAACAGAAAGATAAAAATACCATCAGTTCTGGGACTTTTTAAAGGAAACACTTAGCTTCAACAGCCTGAATAAAACCAACACAAACATTCACATAAAGCATACAAACACACATGTAAAGTTCATCTAAATCCATTCAACAGTCAAGCTGTGGTGACATCATCACATCTAATGATCCACAGAAATGTTTCTTACCTGCAGAGCTGGCGGCCGGCTCCTTCTTAACGCGTTTTGCCTTCTGGTCCCAAAAACACACACAAGAGTTTTATATCAGTAAGTGTTCATCAGCATCAGGTGTGTGAGTTCATGGTGTCTGAGCAGGGTGTACGTACAGGGTTGTAGTTGGGGACCCAGCCCGGGTGCTGCTGCATGTGGAGCCTCTGTTCCTCGTGAGCCTGGTCGAAGTAGATGCTCCTCTGCTCAGGAGACAGTTCCCTCCACTGTGAACAGAAGACAGTGAGACAAGCTGTTGGTGAAAAATAATCCACGGAAGCAAAACCATCATCATTCTGTCGCAAACACACTTACCCTCTGGCCTACGACGGCGTTGACAGCAGCGCTGTCTTTCGGATTCAGCTCAGCCACCACCTTTGGCCTCTGGTCCCGCAGGAAGATCATGAAGGCATTTAGTGGCTTCTTCACATAGGGGCGGTCCTGCTGCTGGTGCTCACGCTTTCTCTTACTGTAGAGACAAAACACAACACACACCTGTCAGCATCTACATCCTGGAAATGTGGTAAACTTTATAGATATTTTATTCTGAAACGGTCAAGTCAAAATTTACTTTGGGTTAGAGACTGGAGCACAACCAGGAGCAGCAGGTGGAGTACCAGGAAGAAGAAAGGATGGTGGCAGAGAAGAGACAGTGGAAGTATGAGGAGCAGAAACAGGAGCAGCAGGTGGAGTACCAGGAAGAAGAAAGGATGGTGGCAGAGAAGAGACAGAGGAAGTATGAGGAGCAGAAACAGGAGCAGCAGGTGGAATGTCAGGAAGAAGAAAGGATGGTGGCAGAGAAGAGACAGAGGAAGTATGAGGAGCAGAAACAGGATCAGCAGGTGGAGTACCAGGAAGAAGAAAGGATGGTGGCAGAGAAGAGACAGTGGAAGTATGAGGAGCAGAAACAGGAGCAGCAGGTGGAGTACCAGGAAGAAGAAAGGATGGTGGCAGAGAAGAGACAGTGGAAGTATGAGGTGAAGGCAGAGAAGAAACAACAGGAGGAGAGGGTGGGAGGTAAAGAAAAGCAGTAGGAGAAAGTGGAGGAGCTAAAAAAGGAGATGGAGGAGGGGGAGGTGAAGCAGGAGGAAAAGAAGGAAGGAAAGGTGAGGGAGAATGTCGAAGAAGAGGAGAAGGTGGAGGAGAAAAAGAAGGAAGGAAAGGTGAGGGAGGATGTTCAAGAAGAGGAGAAGGTGGAGGAGAAAAAGGAAAGGCCTGGTAGTCCTGAAGGATCTCGTCCAGAAGGGAGAAGTCCCCTATGTCCCTCTCAAAACTCTCCAGGAGGTTCATGTTGTCCTCCATCGTTCTGTGACACAGGATGAGAAGAAGAAGAAGCTTTAAAACCCATCACAAGACGTCAGACATCATGGCATCAGAAACAGGAAACATCACATCCACTGTTACTGGTAACAAACTGATCTCTGATCAGTTTCTACAGTCAGATCCATGTTCATCACAGCGACCGAAGCAACAGCTGTTGCATGTGAACCATTTCATCTCCAGCACTCTGTTTAAACACCAGTTTCTGAAGATCATTGTTGTGTTTTACTTCACTAAGTGAAACGTTTGGATTTCAGTTGTGAATTTAGTTTATTCTTCATGTTTTAAACCGAACGCAGTCTCACTGGAGATACTTTATGTTTTTGTCTCAGCAGGTTTCAGATCTATGAAGAGAAACTTTCAATTGTGTTGTTTACATCAGGCTGTGCTTCGTTTTCTTATCCGGCTCGTTCAGAAACACACTTTTAGGATCAAACGGAGATAGAAACAAAAAGGATTTCTGTTCACATCCTTCTGCTCGGTTTTAGGTCAGATGTGTACGAAACAGCCACAGATCCCAGCGGAGAGCCAGCATCACTACAGCGACCAGAAGCCACCGCGTGTAGATCTAGATTATAAAAGCACAGCTGGAGAAATCACTTTATTCTACTCTATTTGGTTTATTCAGCAGCCTTTGCTCTTTTTAATCAGGAACTCGTTCAACACTAGATCCATTTTTAAATGTAAACAAGTCTAAATAGTTTGTTCACTTAATGTTATTAAAGTTATAACTTATTCACTGATGAAAAGTGGCATTTCTTTCTATTTCTGACAAACTGGTGCAGAAATAAAGATCAGTCCCTTCACCAGACACCACTACTGTACACGACAGATAGCACGTTGGTCTAGTTACAGAAATATACGTTTATAACTCATATTTCAGATTCAAAGTAGTTTTATCTTGACTGTTTATCTGTAATCTGACCTGCTTAAGGGTTTTTTGTTTATTTTGTTTTTTCCAGCAGGTGTATTTTATATAAATGATAAAACCAGTTTACCTTGAGGGATGTTGACGTCTCCCAGTAAAGCACAGGAAACACTTCAGATACATCTAAAAGTCTAAACACGTCAGATGTAGGGCTGGGTTGTTTGTGGGTAGTTGTATTACCTGCTAGAGCTGCTCTCTGGAAGACCAGTCAGCAAACACAGAGACCGCAGAGAAAAGGTCCTACTCTCTCGAGATGGAACTTGTACTGAAGTCTGAAAGGTTCTAGCCTTAATAATAAAGCATTTTAAATGATGCACCTGAGCTGTAACTATGGTAACGCAAGATTCCACATTCTATCATAGGTGACAGACAGCGCTCCATAGGGAGCCGAAGTCATGCCCATCTACTTCCGGACCACGGGTTCCCGGAAGAACAAAAACATGGATGCAAGTCAACGGGGCTAAAGATGCTATTTTCCAATTCTGCTTGTTGTGTGCCATGGATTTCACATGTGATGTCCATGAAGATGCATTTTAATACCAAGAACGTGTTTATTTTCGAAAGGGAGGAAACGTTATTTTAAGTTTTGTGTAATAAGTGCAGGACTACAAATGCGCTTTGTGAAAGTGACATCAACGAAGCAGGCACGGAGAAAAACAGGGCAAATGGCAGAGATTCTGTAGTGGCGTCATATATGCAACATGTCGATGTCGGATTTGTAGTCACGCTAACATCGAACATTTACAAGATGATACATTTCTAAGTACGTGACTGGGATGATTGAAACACGCATCGTTGGATGTCATTTAAAGTGAAGTGCAACATGTGTGCGATCCAGGACGTAAGGCAAAGCGGATTAGAAAATAGAGTTTTAGCTCCGTTGACTTGCATTTCCGTCTTCCGGGGACCCATGAGCCGACCGGAAAGGGAGGAGTCGTAGGCTCCCTATTGTAGTGAAGTAGGAAGTGCAGATAGTGGCTTTAAAAATTTGTGAAGTAAAAGTGAAAAGTAGACCTGAAGAAAATAAGTAAAGTACAAATAAAGAAAAGCTTGACATATTATATTATATTCAATAACTTCGTTAATTTTTAAAAGATTTATTTTTGTTTGCATTTTAAATTCTGTCATCCTGTCCCTCTAAACGTGATTTAACATAAAATGAGCCATCATCAGGTGTACCTCTTATGCATAAGAATGATCGGATCAGAGACCAGATGTTTGATGACGTAGAAATATATTTAATAAAAAGATATCAGAACTTAAAGAAGATGATACAACCCTCTTCAGACAAATAACAAACCGTTTGACATCAAATAAATTCTCTTTGGTCTTGATGCTCATATAGCAGTAAAGGTTATAAATATAAACAGAGATTTCAGCTCTCCTGGTAGTGTTTAATCAAAGAGCAATGTGACAAAAACTATAAGTTACTTAGAAGTTAAATACGTACATAAAGATAACCTGCAGTTGAGCCTCTTGACTTTTCTGTTTGCTAAATCAAGCCAAATGACTCTTCTATTTGCTGATGGATCCATTTTTAAATGTAAACAAATCTAAATAGTTTGCTCACTTAATGTTATTGAAGTTGAAAAGTGGCATTTCTTTCTATTTCTGACAAACTGGTACAGAAATAAAGATCAGTCCTTTCACCAGACACCACTACTGTACACGACAGATGGCATGCAGGTCTAGTTATAGAAATATACGTTTATAACTCATATTTCAGATTCAAAGTAGTTTTATCTTGACTGTTTATCTGTAATCTGACCTGCTTATGGGGTTTTTGTTTGTTTTGTTTTTTCCAGCAGGTGTATTTTATATAAATGATAAAACCAGTTTACCTTGAGGGATGTTGACGTCTCCCAGTAAAGCACAGGAAACACTTCAGATACATCTAAAAGTCTAAACATGTCAGATGTTGGGCTGGGTTGTTTGTGAGTAGTTGTATTACCTGCTAGAGCTGCTCTCTGGAAGACCAGTCAGCAAACACAGAGACCGCAGAGAAAAGGTCCTACTCTCTCGAGATGGAACTTGTACTGAAGTCTGAAAGGTTCTAGCCTTAATAATAAAGCATTTTAAACGATGCACCTGAGCTGTAACTATGGTAACGCAAGATTCCACATTCTGTCATAGGTGACAGACAGCGCTCCATAGGGAGCCGAAGTCATGCCCATCTACTTCCGGACCACGGGTTCCCGGAAGAACAAAAACATGGATGCAAGTCAATGGGGCTAAAAATGCTATTTTCTAATTCTGCTTGTTGTGTGCCATGGATTTCACATGTGATGTCCATGAAGATGCATTTTAATACCAAGAACGTGTTTATTTTCGAAAGGGAGGAAACGTTATTTTAAGTTTTGTGTAATAAGTGCAGGACTACAAATGAGCTTTGTGAAAGTGACATCAACGAAGCAGGCACGGAGAAAAACAGGGCAAATGGCAGATTCTGCAGCTTGACTATTGAATGGATTTAGATGAACTTTACATGTGTGATTATATGCTTTATGTCGGGTTTATTCAGGTTGTTCTTTTTATATATCCTTTGCTGCGTTCACTTTTCTAGGGTTTTACTGTTTGTAAACCCGCATTCAGACCAGTGATGGGTTTCAATAGAAGTATAATTTATAGAAATTATACATATACTTAGTCTTTTAGAAAGCTTCTAGATTTAGGCTCCCAGACTGATGGGATTTATCTGAAATTGCATTTGTTTAAAAGTTCTGTGAGTCGGTCGTTCAGACTAGAGCCCTGCACTGAAGCCCTAGGCCCTCGGGTCGGCCTGGCCCGACGGCCCGACGGCCGGGCTTCGGGCCAACAACTGTGTAATTACCTCGGACACGGGCCGGGCGCCTTTATTTTTGATCGAATTCATAAAAAAATTGAAACACAAACGCAGCAGTAGAGCCCCGCGCGGGACTGTTTTCTTCATCCCGCTCCTGCCCGCTCCCGCTGAACGCCCGCAACTGCAACGTGTGTGTTACACTCCCGCCCGCACCTGCAGCGTGCATGTCTACACCCGCCCGCAACCGCGAAACTCGGAGAAATTATTACCTCACAATAAAAGAGAGGCATTGAGTTTACGTCCTCTCTGGTCCTGGAGAAAACATGTCATTTTATAGGCTATACCAGGGGTCGGCAACCCGCGGCTCTTCCATCCATCTGATGCGGCTCTCTGTGCTTGTAAAATAATGAATGGATATTTAAATAAAATGCTTTATATTTTACTGAATTAATTTTATATCTGTAAGTCAATTCTATGTAAAGATTGTCTGCGTAAACCTGAACAGGCCCAACCCGGTCTTACTGTGAGACCGGGTTGACGGGTCACGCTTGTGCGTAATCATATCGGCGCTGTCTGAGCTGAAGAGGATGAGAGATTCTGGAATTCTTCTCAGACGGCTCCTGGATGTGTCGCCACATTGGAGACAGGAACAAGCACTATTCAGCCAAAGTTTCATAATCAGGGAACATTTTCTAAGTGACAAGTCTCTCTGAAAGACAGGGTTTGGAAAACACTCGCTTCAGTGGGAGGAACATTCCCGCATGCGCTCTGGTTCTGCGACGCGCTCCAAGCCAATCTCCACAACTTCAGCTCGCTGTGCACATATGCGCTGACAGCGAGCTGCGCTGAGCAGTGTCCAGCACAGATGTTCAGATGGGAATCTTTTCTTTGGTGATTTAGCTACATCTGCGATGTGCGTAGAATAAAATGTCAGTTTGTCTGCATGCGTCGGGGTAATTCTTTCTATTCTTTCTCCGTCAAAATAAACGGTCAAATACGGGAACTGTCCGGTCAACACAACACAAGCCCTGCTTTTAACAGTTTTGTTTTCTTGTGAAAATTGTTGGAAAGAGATAAAATTTAACTTGATTACCACCAGAGCCAGTGCGCCGTCATCTCCGTGACGGTAAATGAGGGAAAAACAAACTGATCGGATCCTGCACGTCTTTTAACACATTGGTCAGGATTGACGCACTTTGTTTTCATTTAGTTGGTTAAAAAAAGTCGGGCTCGGGTCGGGCCAGAGAATCCTGAAAACCTTTTCGGACCGGGTCGGATTGGGGCTCCATCCCCTCGGGCCGGGCCGGACACGGGCTCAGATTTTAGGCCCGTGCAGGGCTCTAGTTCAGACCTCAGACCCAGGTCGGAGGCAGTCTCTAGGGGCCCTGAGGTTGTCCTGTAGGATGTAAACTCTATTTATCTAAACAGAGGCTGTTCAGGAAAGTATCTATAACTAGTAAGACAGTGTGTGTGTGTGTGTGTGTGTGTGTGTGCGTGCGTGCGTGCGTGCGTGTGTGTGGGTGTGTGTGTGTGTGTGTGGTGTGTGTGTGTGATCCCGACAACAAAGCTCTACTTCAATCACTTCCTGTGTTCACACGTCTTCTCCCTACTACGTGTTTAAAATTCAACTTTACTCTCATTTATGCAGAGCCCTCCCCATGGGTTTCTCATCCACTTAATTTAAACTCCAGTGACCCAATGAAAGAAGAGGAGGTTGAAGCAGCACTAATTTATCCCAGATTCGCCGGGCTGTCGGGCTGTGCGGACTACTGTTTTCTAATACAACTCGGCTCTGTTTCAACTAATTTCACTGTATTGAAAAAGCCTTGAAATGTAGTAATATTATCAACAATGTGTCAACATTATTATTTTTTCTGTCTACCTGTAAAAGGCAGAAACGCTGTTTCAGTCAGACCTGATGATTACTTAAAAGTGTGGCCACTAGATGGTGCCACGTATCAGTCTGTCCTCGTTTCGTGGCTCGTGAGTCCAGCTGGAACATCAGTGCTCTTTCTGTCCAAAACTCCATTCTTCTTAAGTTCATCCACTTTCAGGATTTACTACTGTTTTTGTTTGTTTGTTTTTTTGTTGTTGTTTTTTTACTACTGTTATACTTGTCTTACAGGAGCTTCTGAAGATGTTCTGTCTTGCTTCTCCATCATCGCTCTCCAGATCCTCAGACCAGCCACTCCAGAACCTTCCCAGATCCAGGATCAGAGCACTTTAATAAAAGTTTGAAACATGTCTGCTTGTTGTTCTCCTACAGTGCCTGTACACAGGTAGTTTGCTTGTAAATCTACATATTTCTGTTTTATATGATCCTGTATTCTTCATTAATGCTACTTACAAATCCACGAGTCTGTAGAATTGCCTTGTTTATTTGAGCAGGTATTGAACAATCCTTTTAGTTATTAACAAGCTGAGTGTGTGTTTAAGAGGAGTTTAAAAGTGTTAGCCTTAGAAAGTAGATAAGCCTCTCCCACAAACCACATTTTTTAAATTTAGGACTTTACGGAGTGTGCTGAAAGACAACGATGAAGCTGATCATCTCCATTTTTACAGGAGCAACCCTCTGCTTACTAGGCAAGAACCCGTATGAGAACATTCCCTTTTTTTTTTTTTACCGTGTCCTGTCTGGCTGTGAAGCAAGCAGAATTGATGTCTGAATGCTGGTAACCAGCCTTACAGATTTACTCTCAGGTGGAGCATTAAAGCGTCTGCTTTTAATGTCACGCCTGATACTTAAAACTTTATTGTTATTGTTTTTGAATGCTTTGTAATTCCGACCAGACATGGAGACAGAGGTGAAAGAGAAAGGAAAAGAAAAGGTGGGGAGGGGGAGGGGGAGGGGGGGGGTCCTCAAAAATAAACAATAATGAACAAGAGTCTGCTTCCAGACCTGCAGAAAAAGACAAAAAAAAAGGGACACAACAACAATACAACAAGATCAAGCTATCACTGCGTCAACTTGACGAAGAAACACATAATCAACATTGCTTAACTGAAGAATCACGATAATAAATCACAGTGCATTAAGTGCCCACCATAGTCTTAAGACCTGTTATGGGGTTAGACCTGTGCCAAAACCTGTGCACGCGGAATCGCGCATGTGAACAGGACTCGCGAGTGAAAATATACATGGCGAGAGGTCACTTGTGCACTGAGAGGGAGCAAACTGTGTCTGTGAGCGCACAAGGATGTGCACAAGTGACAAACCTGCGTGCGCGCGTTGCCAACGAGCACACGGCAGAGGAAAACGTGCGCACGCGGCAGCCTCTCTGCGCGCTCGGCAGCCTCTCTGGGCACTCGGTTTCTGACTCCGCTCGCTCGGCTGTTAAGGGGTTTTGGCACTCTGGAGGCGTGGCCTGTGGCAGATCTTCTCTGTCCTCTGATTGGTTAGTTTTGCCCGCACTTTACCCTCTACCTCATTGGCCCATTGGCTTCCTGTCGGACCAAAATGATGGCAGCTATATAAAAAAATCTGATATTCAGTAGTTGTTGTCATAGCTCAGCTGGTAGAGCGGGTGACTCTCCTCCCGGAGGATCCAGGTTTGAGTCTGGGCAAGGAAAATAGAGTAGGTGTTATGCTATTTTTTCCTAATTCCTGTGATATTATTTTACAGTTGTGACCGTTCAACTGTCATTAAACGTCCGAATGTTTCCTGGGCAGTGTTTTAAAAAGTGCACATAAGCTAGATGGTTTTAACCATATAAAATTATATTTTTTGTGATACTGGAAAAATACATAGTGAAATAAAACTACTGATTGAAAACTTTATGACTGTAGTTGTACAATATATGACTCACTAATACACTGCAAACGCCCTTAGAGTGGGGCTTCCAGAGAGAGAGAGAGAGATGCCGTTCTTAACAGTCCCGTAGAACGCCCATAAAAAACGACGTATTTTCCGGACCCTAATCCCGGACGCGTTCCCTGTGTGGGTGGCGTAAAAAACGGCGTTTGGTACGGACATTGAACACCGCTTATTTCGCCGTTCTGTGACATAAAACGCCGCTTTTAACGCCACTTTGTGACAGTTTTCACGCGTTTAAAATTCAACTTTACTCTCATTTATGCAGAGCCCTCCCCATGGGTTTCTCATCCACTTAATTTAAACTCCAGTGACCCAATGAAAGAAGAGGAGGTTGAGGCAGCACTAATTCATCCCAGATTCGCCGGGCTGTCGGGCTGTGCGGATTGCTGTTTTCTAATACAACTCGGCTCTGTTTCAACTAATTTCACTGTATTGAAAAAGCCTTGAAATGTAGTAATATTATCAACAATGTGTCAACATTATTATTTTTTCTGTCTACCTGTAAAAGGCAGAAACGCTGTTTCAGTCAGACCTGATGATTACTTAAAAGTGTGGCCACTAGATGGTGCCACGTATCAGTCTGTCCTCGTTTCGTGGCTCGTGAGTCCAGCTGGAACATCAGTGCTCTTTCTGTCCAAAACTCCATTCTTCTTAAGTTCATCCACTTTCAGTATTTACTACTGTTTTTTTTTTGTTTGTTTGTTTTTTGTTGTTGTTGTTTTTACTACTGTTATACTTGTCTTACAGGAGCTTCTGAAGATGTTCTGTCTTGCTTCTCCATCATCGCTCTCCAGATCCTCAGACCAGCCACTCCAGAACCTTCCCAGATCCAGGATCAGAGCACTTTAATTAAAGTTTGAAACATGTCTGCTTGTTGTTCTCCTATAGAAGCCTTAAACTAGAATTTTCTAATGAGCTTTCTTGGCTAAAATATGCTCTTGAATGTTTTTATTTACATAAATATTTCAAGAAAAACGTTTTTCATTGCTGCTTTACCAAGACATGACTCTGAAAATGTCCTCATGATCCTGAAACGCTGGTTAAAACAAATTACTTTCAACCTCTCATAAAACAAACGTGCCTGTTGATGATTATGCCACTATACTGAAGCACCTGCACTTGCTACCGATTTGCTAACTTTCTGTAATATTTTGATATTTAAGTTGAAAACATGAACTGCTGTAACACAAATTCCAAATGTTCTAGATGAGCACTTGTTTCTAATCAACTAATCATTATTTCTGTGATTAGTCCGCTTTTTTCTTTTCAATAAACACGTGGAAAAATTACAATTATCTTACTGAAAAAATGGTTTAACAGTGTTGCACATGTATAATAATCAGCAATGGTTTTGACAGTTATGGCATTCTTCAAACCATAATAATAAAATAAAGTGAAAAGTTATTTACAATTGATTACTTCAAGTTCCTACTATTTACATTTTATGCATCGATATTGTAAATGGCTGTTTACTAAGGCATACAGAGTCAGTGCCTGTACTTTTATTGGACTGGCTTAGTGTCTGGCTGCAGAAGCAGAACAGATCGACTGAAGCAACTGTCTCTTTAGGTTTTGAGCACTACAATTTATGAAAAATATTTACAAATTTATAATTAGATATAGATTTAGGAAGATATCGAATGAATGCAACATATCAGCTGGAGTTGTTCCTTCTGTAAGAATCTCTGGATGTTAATTAGGTTTCTCGTGTTTGCACCTTATGACACAAAGCAGATCAGACTGTCAGGTCTTTGAAGTGATGCTTTTGGGCCTGGTCCCTGGTGGTTTCCAGACATNATAATATGACATCTCTTTTGTTTTAATGCTTGTCTCATGACTTTTAAACACATTGGCAGGTGTTTCTCATCCGTTTATTTACAAACATCATTTTTCTGAATGTGAACCAAAAACCTTCTCAGTCAAACCGTTCTCACTGCTGACTGAATCTGTCTTTTCAGTGAGTGTTTTATTAACCTCTGACCCCATGACCCCCTCACCTTCTCATGTGGTGTTGTTTTGTTTTTTTTAGCTCAAAGACGACGGCGCAGCAAGCTTTACCTGACCGTCAGTCAGCTCCATGCAGACGTTGGACGTCCATTCTGCTGCTGTAACCGCTGCCTCGGCAGGACCGAGCCATCTAAAGCAACTGGACCAGACAGAATCCCAGGGTGAGTTTCTTTCTTCTGCTGCCCCTTTCAGGATGACCTCACCTCACCATGGGTAGGTCAATCAGTTATTTGTGTTTTTTTTTAAATTCCAGACTCCTGTTTGAAGCTCTGAAACTATCACCTCTCCACTGTCCCTCTCTTCTGGATTCACCTGACCTCCCTTTCATCACATTCCTGGACCACTGGACTCTTGGACACCAAGATCTCAGAACCTTTGGACCTATGGACTCTTTGAACACCTGGAACTTTGGACATTCTGAACCCTGAACACTTGGACATTGGGCACCCTGGGCATCTCTCCTCTTCCCTAGACCAGCTATGAGATTTTGAAATGTTCATGCGTCTTCCATCCCCTTTCGGATAAATTAAAATAAATCCACGTCCTGCTGGGCTGAGGGAGAGAAATTCCAGCAAAACCTTTAAATAAACTTTTAAAATGTTTTATCTTTCCTGAGATTTCTGTTTTCTACACTTCAGTTCATAGTCAAACCTGAAAACTTGGCAATGAACTTGTTTTGAGTTTAAGTGTTGGAACTTTTCTCATTATAGTTTTACTTTGTCTAAATCTGAACCATGAGGTTCATTTTTTTCTATTGTCAGTTTACAACAGCTCAACTGAACCAAGCTGCTTCACAAGGTGAGGAACAGATTAAAACACAAGAAAAAAATAAACAATCTCTATAATTAGACAGACAAAAGTTACCATCAGACAATTATAAATCTTACATAGAAACACTTTTCAACATGGCTGAAATGTACAGTAACAGAGAACATTTTATGTCTAAAGCAGAAAGATATGGACGTCATATCTTTGATGTTCCTCCCCTCACATTTACCCTTTGATGACCCTGTCGGTGGCGTTTTACCTACCTTCCTAGGTGATCACCTGCATGCAGATTATAAGGCTGGAGGCAACAGTGAAAAAACAAGTGTTCATTTTTTATTTACAAAAAGTGCTGCAAACAAAATAAGAAGCAAAACACAAATACATCTATAATTAAAATGTCTCCTTTTAAATTTAGTTGGAAGTGTGAAGATAAAACCCAAAGAACTATGAAGATGCTCTTTGTTTCCTTTTGCTCTGCATTCAGAACAATCATGCCAGATATTTTATGTGATAAACTGCTAGTCCTCCTTCAACCCCGTGTGTGAATATTCTCTTTATTTGACCCAGGAGCAGCGTGCTGCCAACTGTGACACCTGTGTGGAAACTAGCGCTGATGAACTACAGAAAAGTGCTAAAGCAAACTTTACTTTAAGTGACCGACACATTTCTTTAGAAAATAGCTCCTTATGTCCTCAGCTATCTTCTTTTTTGCCTCCATCCTCATTTAAACTACTATTGGGAGACTCTTATTTTAATTCAGACAAGATGTGGTGTGTGGCGCTTTTATGGTGATGACCGGAAGTGTGTGGGTTGGTTGGCATTTACAGTTTTTCTCAATTCTTTACACACATTTTCTGAAAGCATGCCTCATATTCTCAGAACTCTGCACACAAATCCAAAAATACACACACAATGGGCAAAACCCCTCAATTAACCTGCAAAATGAAACTGCACGTTCAAAACAATGTTATTTCTCCTCACAATGTGATCATGTTGTCAAACGACACACACAAACCACCATATGAATACACATTTATAAGAACCAGCAGAACACTCATGTGCTCAATGTTAAACACTATGATGAATGGAAAACACATCTTCTCCATTCATCATAATGACTAAAGCCTTTTTGGTTCAGTGTACTACAGACAGTATATACATACATGTGTTGTAAAATATTTCAGAATATTGTTTTTACACTCTGAACACACAAATACATGGTAGAAATTATTTTATTTTTCCCCACAAAACATTGTACACAATGTTTATCCCATTACCAACCAACACAAAGTTGCACACACAAACTACATCCAACAGAAGAATGTACTGTATACAGTTACAGTAAAAAAGAAAACTATGCTGCATCCTCTCTTCTGTTGCAGTCTGGCCACAGCGCTTCATCCACATCACAAGCAATGTTGTCCCTGGCCAAGCAGCGGGGGAAATATCTCCTAGCATGGCGATTCCAGCCATGAAAGAATCAGCTGCTATATCTCCACATGCGTCCTCTATAGCTTGGAGAAGAGGTACACGGGTTTGTGGCTGTCGGTCATACACCTTCCATCTCCATGCAGAAAACAATTCGTCAATGGGATTGAGGAATGGAGACTATGGAGGGAGATTTCTTACCTATTCTCATTTCGGAAGGTCCGGATGATGGATGCTACAGTGTACCTGCTCAAATTTGGCTGTACTCTTTGCCCAGCCTCCCTCATTGTAAGACCATGGTTGACCACATGATCAACCAAAGTGGCTCGGATCTCATCAGACATTACGGTCCTTGGTCTTCCTCATCCTTGTCCTCCTCCTCTCACTCTCACTCCTCTGGCTCTGCCTCTGTTTCCAATGTTGGCATCCATTGCTCCAACACAGAAGAGCTCACCTGTTGCCCTTTTATGCTAAAGTTCTGATTGCTAATTGTAAAACAGTGTGACAGGTGTTTGCCCTTGTGATGAGTCAGTGTGCACATTTGAATAGCAGTGTGTTCCTTGTGAAAACAAGATATTTTCTGCATGAAAATTGTGCCAACAGCAGAGAATCGTGTGTAGTGTTTTGAGAAAAGTGTGTTTTAGATTTGATATTTGAGGGCAAAGCAGGAATTGTGCTTGTAGTTTAGCAGAATTGGTTAAGGGGGTTGGTGAATTGGTTACATGTTGTGGTCGTTTTGTCTCAAGTACCAGAAAATGTGTGTAAACAATTGAGAAAAACTGTAATACTTAACTTCATGTTAAAATAGCCTATTAGTTCTAGTAGCTAAAAAATACAAGGTCTTTGTGGAAACATTTCATATTTCATAGGAACAATAGAGAATGATTTCTACTTCATCAATCAAAATAAGTTAAAATATAAAAACACGTTATGAAAAACTTGTGTTTATTAATTCTTGATCATGGACTCAATCAACTGAATGTAAATGTATTGCTCTATGTCTCTCTGCATGCTCACTCATTCAGACACACCCACACAAGCGACACACACACAAGCACACACACACACACACACACACACACACACACACACACACACACACACACACACACACAATCTCTCCCTCTCCATAAATAAACTCTGTGACCAGATGTTCAGTGCATTATGCTTCGAGCATCTTGCCACAGTTGTAACTGTTTGACTTGTTGTTCATTGTCTCCTTCTCTCTTCACTACAAGACATGGGTTATTGATAAACTTATTGATAAAATCCATGACAACATGGCAACACTTTACAATAAGGGCCCCTTAATTAACATTAGTGCATTATTAAGCATTAAATTATTAAATAAAGTATTAAAACTGCTTAACCATATTATTAATGTGCTGCTACGCAGCCACACACCCCCTGCCCTTTGTCCTAACCCTAAAGACACTTAATAGTTAGCATTAATAAAGAGACCTTTTGTTTATTAATATTTAATAATGCACTGAGTAACATTAATAAAGGGACCCTTATTGTAAAGTTTTATTAAATACATTTTAATATTGGGAGTTCAGCTCCATAAAGACCCAAATCATTAGACAAAATGATCTAAGCAGTTTGCTCCTTGACCACATTATGTTCCAAACCTTACAGTTTTTCTCAATTCTTTACACACATTTTCTGAAAGCATGCCTCATGTTCTCAGATCTCTACACACAAATCCAAAAATACACACACAATGGGCAAAACCCCTCACTTAACCTGCAAAATTAAACTTCACATTCAAAACAATGTACTTTCTCCTCAAAATGTGATTTTGTTGTCAAACGACACACACAAACCATCATATGAATACACATTTATAAGAACCAGCAGAACACTCATGTGCTCAATGTTAAACACTATGATGAATGGAAAACACGTCTTCTCCATTCATCATAATGACTAAAGCCTTTTTGGTTCAGTGTACTACAGACAGTAAATACACACATGTGTTGTTATTTCAGAATATTGTTTTTACACTCTGAACACACAAATACATGGTAGAAATTATTTTATTTTTCCCACAAAACATTGTACACAATATTTATCCCATTCCCAACCAACATAAAGTTGCACACACAAACTACATACAACAGAAGAATTTACTGTATACAGTTACAGTAAAAAAGAAAACTATGCTGCATCCTCTCTTCTGTTGCAGTCTGGCCACAGCGCCTCATCCACATCACAAGCAATGTTGTCCCTGGCCAAGCAGCGGGGGAAATATCTCCTAGCATGGCGATTCCAGCCATGAAAGAATCAGCTGCTATATCTCCACATGCGTCCTCTATAGCTTGGAGAAGAGGTACACGGGTTTGTGGCTGTCGGTCATACACCTTCCATCTCCATGCAGAAAAAATGTATGGTGTCAGGTTTCCGCCAAAACCCGTGCAAGCGTAGCCAAAACCCGTGCACGCGTATTGTCCACATCGCGCGTGCGAACGGGACTCGCGCGTGGAGGTTAGAACCTCACGAGTGAAAATATACATGGTGAGGAGGTCATTTGTACACTGAGAGGGAGAAAACTGTGTCTGTGAGCGCACAAGGATGTGCGCAAGTGAAGCTTGGTTTATGCTTGACGCATTCACTTTCCGCGCGGCGATGCGGCTCGCGGATGGAAAGCGCTTCACATCTCGCAGCTTTTATGGTTTGTGCGGCTTGTCTCTGCGGTGAGCCAATATTCTCCCAAACTGAACGGGGCAGCATGGAGCTCTACGGCATGCATCCAACACTACACCATAGTAGAAGTAGAAATTACTGTTTACAACATGGCATTTCAGCATTTTTAACAGCGTTCTCGTCTTTTCCAACAGTGCGAGCTATTTCTCTCCAAGAATTATTTACAACATGTTGATCACAGTGATCTCTGAGAGCTGAATCATACAAATGTCTGTATTTACGAACCTCTGCCATACTAGTTCTTGCCGGTCCGCCATGTTTTTCCGCATCCGTCCGCCCGCGTGGTTAGAAATTTTCCGAGGTGCGCGTTGCGGAAATTCTGGGCCGTGCGGAGGCACGGTGGAGGGGCGTGGTTGTTAAAATGATGCAAAATGACGCAACTTTTCCGCGCGGACCTCGCGGACGCGTCAAGCATAAACCAACCTTGACAAACCTGCGTGCGCGCGTTGGCCAACGAGCACACGGCAGAGGAAAACATGCGATGCTATGGAAAGCCAAAACCGCCAAAATATGCCACTTTCCCAACCCGTCTAGTTAAGAGAGGGCAAAAAAATGCTGTTTGATCTGTCAAGACGTCGTAAAATATGGCGAAAACTCTGCCAGAACGCCGTATTTGACGCTGTTCTTAATGGTCCCGTAGAACACCCGTAAAAACGACGTTTCTTCAGGACATTGAACACCGTTTTTTACATCACCCTAATCCCAGACGCGTTCCCTGTGTGGGTGGCGTAAAAAACGGCGTTTGGTACGGACAATGAACACCGCTTATTTTGCCGTTCTGTGACATAAAACACCGTTTTTAACGCCACTTTGTGACAGTTTTCACGCGTTTAAAATTCAACTTTACTCTCATTTATGCAGAGCCCTCCCCATGGGTTTCTCATCCACTTCATTTAAACTCCAGTGACCCAATGAAAGAAGAGGAGGCTGAAGCAGCACTAATTTATCCCACATTCGCCGGGCTGTCGGGCTGTGCGGATTGCTGTTTTCTAATACAACTCGGCTCTGTTTCAACTAATTTCACTGTATTGAAAAAGCCTTGAAATGTAGTAATATTATCAACAATGTGTCAACATTATTATTTCTTCTGTCTACCTGTAAAAGGCAGAAACGCTGTTTCAGTCAGACCTGATGATTACTTAAAAGTGTGGCCACTAGATGGTGCCATGTATCAGTCTGTCCTCGTTTCGTGGCTCGTGAGTCCAGCTGGAACATCAGTGCTCTTTCTGTCCAAAACTCCATTCTTCTTAAGTTCATCCACTTTCAGTATTTACTACTGTTTTTTTTTTGTTTGTTTGTTTTTTTTGTTGTTGTTGTTTTTACTACTGTTGTACTTGTCTTACAGGAGCTTCTGAAGATGTTCTGTCTTGCTTCTCCATCATCGCTCTCCAGATCCTCAGACCAGCCACTCCAGAACCTTCCCAGATCCAGGATCAGAGCACTTTAATAAAAGTTTGAAACATGTCTGCTTGTTGTTCTCCTATAGAAGCCTTAAACTAGAATTTTCTAACGAGCTTTCTTGGCTAAAATATGCTCTTGAATGTTTTTATTTACATAAATATTTCAAGAAAAACGTTTTTCATTGCTGCTTTACCAAGACATGACTCTGCAAATGTCCTCATGATCCTGAAACGCTGGTTAAAACAAATTACTTTCAACCTCTCATAAAACAAACGTGTCTGTTGATGATTATGCCCACTACAATACTGAAGCACCTGCACTTGCTACCGATTTGCTAACTTTCTGTAATATTTTGATATTTAAGTTGAAAACATGAACTGCTGTAACACAAATTTCAAATGTTCTAGATGAGCACTTGTTTCTAATCAACTAATCATTATTTCTGTGATTAGTCCGCTTTTTTCTTTTCAATAAACACATGGAAAAATTACAATTATCTCACTGAAAAAATGGTTTAACAGTGTTGCACATGTGTAATAATCTGCACTGGTTTTGACAGTTACGGCATTCTTCAAACCATAATAATAAAATAAAGTGAAAAGTTATTTACAATTGATTACTTCAAGTTCCTACTATTTACATTTTATGCATCGATACTGTAAATGGCTGTTTACTAAGGCATACAGAGTCAGTGCCTGTACTTTTATTGGACTGGCTTAGTGTCTGGCTGCAGAAGCAGAACAGATCGACTGAAGCAACTGTCTCTTTAGGTTTTGAGCACTACAATTTATGAAAAATATTTACAAATTCATAATTAGATATAGATTTAGGAAGACATCGAATGAATGCAACGTATCAGCTGGAGTTGTTCCTTCTGTAAGAATCTCTTGATGTTAATTAGGTTTCTCGTGTTTGCGCCTTATGACACAAAGCAGCTCAGACTGTCAGGTCTTTGAAGTGATGCTTTTGGGCCTGGTCCCTGGTGGTTTCCAGACATGATTTAGTTTACAGATCTTTAGCTGCACATGGAATGTTCTCATACGGGGGAGGTCCAGGAGGGGGAGGACCCAACCTTACCTGGATGTCCCATGTCCTATATATATATATATATATATATATATATATATATATATATATATTTATATAGCCATGCCCTGATGTGGGGCTGGGGGGTGCGTCAACATGGTCGGGACATAGAAGGGGTGCGCAGCTAAATAAGGGAACCACTGCTTTAGAGTATATGTACACATGTGTGTACCAAGAATTATCTTTTAGAGTATATGTATACATGTACTGACTCAGAGAAGCATAAATAAGGCTATAGTTTAAAAATGGGATAGGTCTCAAGTTTAGGTGGATGATGGTGTTTTTGCGACGTACTGACGTCTGATTTGTGCTAATAATGAACTTTTACAGGCTGATAAATCTCAAAGTACATGACAGGCATGGTTGAAACACACATCATTGCTTTTCATTTAAATAGAAGTACAGCATACCAAAGCGGATTAGAAAATAGCTCTTTTTGCCTCGTTGACTTGCGTGATTTTTTTTCGTTCTTCCCGAGACCCATGAGCCGACCAGAAAGGGAGGAGACTTAGGCTCCCCATAACATTATGATCAGAGAGACCAAGAGGTGGGTGCAGAGGGAAGTTTCCAAAGTGCAAATCCAGAGTGTT